>PQWD01008016.1:0-73398 GCA_019425675.1 Leucinodes orbonalis
TATAGAATTAATAATAATTCAAGTGAAAACAGTTATATTAAAGGTTTATAAATAAATGTTGTCATCAGTCTATAACAGCAAGCTGCAGGGCATAGGCCTTCTCGAACGGTTCGACGATTTAACCTGACCTCCAAAGCACGGAATCATCTTTTTTTCGGACAATCAGGTGATTAAGCCTGCAATGTCCTATCCAAACTGTGAAAATCGCACAATGTGGTGTTTCCCCACGGAATTGGAACAAACGACTTCCGTGTCATGCAGCTGAGCGCTGTGCATACTAGACCACGGAGACAGTTAGATCATGACATCTTACTCGCTAAACGCAAATATGTTTATGATTATAGTCTTAGATAACAATAAACTAGATGCAGAATCTCACTCAAAAAGTGTACGCGACAAAATTCTGCCCATCGCATCAGTTGGGCAGAATTTTCACTTATCATAATGTTCTATTCAACCTATCGCAGTCTACTGCTGGACATGGGTCTCTCTCATTTTGCGCCAAATATCTCGGTTCGCCGGGATAATAACATCATAATGTTACAAAAGAAAAAAAAGGGTATGATAAATTAGTGAAAAGGCATTTACGATAATAACTTTTACACTCACTACCTACGAGTACCTGTCTTCGAGACAAATGTAGAATTCAAGGACTTGTTCTTGGCGTAGACAAAACTTAAAAACTTATTCATATAACGTGGATTTTTATTCATTTAGACAGCGGAACTAATTAGCTGGACTCGAGTAGCTCGCAAACACCTCGAGATAAAAAAGGTTAAAGTTCTAAGTTCAAAGACTTCGTAAGTGTTAACGGACTAATGTGTTAATTAATGAAATTTTAAATTGTTTCATACGTTAATAATATTGTAATGGTACATGAATGAATTTTTATTGAATGAACAATTAATGGGTTTAGGGCACAGTCACGTAGATTAACTTCACTAAAGTGTAGTGAGTAATTTTGACTTATTAAACAAATAAAATCAATACTCAGAACCAAATATTTTAGCGTTAATTGTTAGTAGGCATTTTGTATTAACCTGAAATAAAATTTATAACTGTGAATACTTTATTCTGAACTATTTCTGCTGCATTTACAGTAATGCTTTTGATATTAGGGCTGCTTATGGCAGACGGGTGAATTAGACAGTAAAATTACTTGATACTTTGACTTGAGATTTTTTCGTCACATTTAGCATATGCATTGCACCATTCAATCACCCTTCAATTATAAGCGATATGTACTATTTAAAATTTCATCTAGGTGGTTTAATGACAATTATGGATATAATAACGCTTTTTCCCCTATCGTATTAGTAACAGAGTGGAGTTAAGTAGAGCTTACCGAAACGAAAATATTTTTGTACTAAGCCAAAATCATTATGATGATATCCTCATGCGTGTCACAGGATCATTGAGCGTCGGTGGCTCAATGGTGTGGACTGTCACCTTCCGATCGGGAGGGCGCAGTTCAAATCCCAACACGTACCAATGTGTATTCGATTTTCGGAATTATATGTACGCCATCCGACGCTCTTACGGTGAAGGAAACCTGCGCACGCCTGCGAAGAGATTCAAGGGCTATGCGTGAAGTCGGCCAATCCGCACTGGTCCTGCGTGGCGACTAAGGCCTCTACACTCTAGTAGGCTCGTACCCCTCGGTGGAGGTGTTTAATCAGCTGATAATGATGAGTGTCACAGGGACCTGTTAGTGACCGTAACTTTAAACGATGTGTTCTTGAAAGATATCAACGCAATCTGGCTAAGCCAGACGAGGGTACATTGCCAGGAATACATATTACGCCTTTCTCTTTCCAGAATTGAAGCTTTGAAGGCTATCTTGGCCAACAGAAGAGAGTCCATCCGAAAAAAAGAGCTCAGCGACGATGGAGGTGTATAAAAAGTAAAGTGTAGACCAGATCTCATTCTATGGGTCTTTATTTGTCGGGTTGTAAGCCAATCTGCCTATAGTGTACCCTAACAACGAATGAGGGTCTAGCCTGACCAGCGAACATCTAAAAGGATGCGGCAGGTCTCACTAATGAACTTAATCGATATAAGAGATTTAGTTTGGCAGTGGACTGTTGATGATATAATGACGATGGATAACGTGTTAGGGCAAAGGTTTAAAAAATAAATTATCCTACACCGAATTTATTGACTGGTGTAATGATTGAGACGTCGACTATAGCACCGAGGTTTCGGGGTTGGATCCCCAGGCAGTACAAACATTTGTGTGCTTGAATATGTCTGTTTGTATTGGTCTGGGTGTTTGGTATGTATATTATGTACGTATTTACAAATTAAAGTATTTAAGTATGTTTATCCATTGTATAGTATCCTTATTATAGGCTAATGCTTAGTTTGGAGCTAGATGGCGCTGTGTGAATGTCTGTGGATATTTTAATACGTTTCTGAATTCAAGTCGTTCCTTTGAAGTTACGAGTGTCCATAATTTGTCTACCAATGGCATTAACACGTACCTATGTTAAGAAATACCTTCGGTGCAAATGTTAAGGAGTTTAAAAACATATCCATAACTAAAAACTATTACATGTCGTAACAGCTAAACAGGTTTCTAAGTTTTTTATAGTTGAATTTGTACAAGAACCTACTTGATGATAACGGAGATATCAATCATCAGGCTGTCAAAAAGTATAGCTACGCTGGCATTGTAATGGAATAATTTGTGAATGAGTAATTAGTTGTTCTAACTCTTAACCGGTGGTAACTTACCATTGACGTTCAGAAATGCCTTAATTAGTATTCGCGTAAAATCTTTTATTTATTTTATCCTTTTCAATCTTTAACCATCTGCGAGTAGGCATAGTTTATTAAGATTTATTTATTTATTCCGATTACACATTAACATTACAGGAGGCCCAATGTAAATAAATCTACGCGATTCTTAACAGGCAATGAAGAGAAAAGTCAAAGCTATTTATTTATCTATTTTATGCTTGCTTAATAGCAAATAAAATATATAAATTACAATTTATCTTGTGCTTGTGAATAGTTCAAAACAAGAGTTAGTAGCACGTATACAAAAATAACACAATGAATATTTGTCATTGAATATTTATATCAATGACTAGCTTTTGCCCGCGGCTTCATTCGCATTAAATTCGAGATAACACGGTACTTACATTTATCACTATACATAGGATTTCCCTCCCTCCAACTTTAAAGGTTTCGGGGTCAATTTCAGATTTTTTTAGCAAAAACTATGTTATAGTGAGCTAGATAACCTTAAAAGATAGACATATGCTGTCGCGGACTTTTTTGTAGACCTTTAAAAGGAGAATAATACTCTCATACATGACTATGTGAAACTTTAACCGTTTACTCAGCGGAAGCTCCAAGTATGAAAAATACCCCCGATTTTGAAACATTCTTCATTGTTGCTCCGCTTCTATTACTCGTAGCGTGATGATAGCCTATAGCCTTCCTCGATAAATAAGCTATCTAAAACTGAAAGAATTTTTCAAATCGAACCAGTAGTTCCTGAGATTAGCGCGTTCAAACAAACTAACAAACAAACAAACTCTTCAGCTTTATATATTAGTATAGATAGATATTAGTAATACTAGTACTAAATCCTTTTCAAAATTTTATTTTATTTCTAAATCCATTGTTAAATTTCTTGGTTTGATTTCTTTCCAGTGCAGAGCTAACCGATTTATTTTTATTTGGTATTACTTTTGTCTTCGTGGTTTTCACCAGAACTCGCTTTCATATAATTTTTTTAAAGATAATCTTGCAACCATGATCCTATGCGTGTTGATTAGCTGACCAAAACTTCTTTAACATAGTGATGTATGTTAACCAGTGGTTTACTTAGGTCTGGAAAGATAAGGGCCTGGATCTTAACCCTATTATAATTACCATTAGTTCCACAGGTCACTGCAGATCTAGGCTTCCATCGTGCATAAAGAAACCAGTAACTAACCAGGCTCTATTATTACTCGAAAATTTTAACGGTTAGGGTAAATAAAACTCGTCACTTTTGAGATTCTTACCGGTAAGTACTATTTTCGGAATAATAATAATAATCATTTATTCATAACCAGGTGTTATACATAGTAAGTCATTACAGGTATAGTTTTAGGTTAGGGGTTTACAATGTATGGTTGCAGCAAAAGGTGAACCCTGACATCGAAACTAGTAAAATACTGTATTTTCAGTGTCAGTGATTCCTCGACACTCAGAATCAGCTTATGTTTTTCGAATAGGTAGTAGTTATAAACATATGATTATATCTACTACCTATACGATTGACATGATTTGAATATTAAAGTGTTTATATTTTATTTGAACAAATATATGTTTAATTAGGAATAACTTACTGGTAAAAATGATCTAAAGTACTCATTGTTGACTCTTTCGACGGGCTCCAACATGGCTACCATTGTAACAAATAAAACTTATTTAGAGACAGTCACGAACTCTTAAACACCCACTCTTTGCTCTTGGCACCACAACACACACATATTTAACACGCTCAAATGTTTATTTTACATAACCATGAATTTTCTGTTATGATTTATTTACACACATTTTAATTTAATCATACGCTACATTGATTTTTTATCTAAAGTAATGACGCTAGGTTTGCTAATCACACGTTTCATTTACACATTTGCGTTCTGAAAACCTATTTACGTCCAATTAACTGTCGCACGTGTTTAATCACAACTAATTTACATTCAAATGTTATAGTAATAAACACATCGTTTATGAAAACAGTTTTATCTGCACTATTTTAACTTAACTCAATGTTATTGTTAACGTTTGATCGTTACGTAAACCGTTAACGCGATATAAACGCGCGATGTGCTCGAGATTGCTTTGGAGACTAAGATTGCGCGCGCGCCGACAGTTTGGGCCCGATATATCCGCGCGTTATCCTATATTTCTTTGCTATATTAACATAACATGCTCCCAAAATCTATTTATAAATAGTTCTAAAGTCCCAATATTCGCCTCTGGGGTAAGGATGGTCTTAAAAGATTATACAGCTTTGTCTAAGGGACGTTCGAGGCCCTTAAGCTGACTTTAATCTGGGTATTAATACTAATTAATCGATATTTTAAAATGGAACAAAGTCGATATTTGAAGAAGAAGTATGTAAATGGATTCGTACGCTGTATAATAGACGTAATTTGATTATTTGTCAAAGGTAGTTATCGTAACGTTAATTATTTTTTGAAATAGGTAATAAGAGCGTCGGTGGCTCAGTGGTGTGGACTGTCGCCTTCCTACGGGAGGGCTGAGGTTCAAATCCCGACACGTACCAATGTATTTTCGAATTTTCGAAAATATATGTACGTTATCCGACGCTCTTACGGTGAAGGAAACATCGTGATCGTGAAGTCGTCCAATCCGCACTGGGCCGCGTGGACGACTAAGGCCTAATCACCCTATACGGTAGCTCGTGCCCCTCGGTGGGGACATTTAATAAGCTGATGATGATGAGGTAATAAATAATATGCCAGTTTTAAACTACGGTTAGAACTGTATGCGAGCGATAAAGTTGCAATGCAAGAAGTGCAAGAAAGGCTGACAAACATTTTCCGCGAATAAATGTGAGAAATTTTGTCAATCCTTTAGATAGTATTAGGTATGACAGCTCTGGTCATTGTCCTATGCGCCTTATGATAAAGACGGCACAGAAGAATACATTAATTACGTAATTATCACATGAGGGAAATCAGTCTGTATTAAGTACTATTAAAGGAATTGTCCAGAATCTCCATTCTATAAGCGCTCCGTTTCCTGTTTAGTGTTACAAAACCAAAATTAATTCGTTTTTTAATTTGAATGTTTTATCAATGTTTATATTAACATTTTTGTGTGCTAATATCGTCCTCTCATAAAAGGGATCAACGAAAAATTAGCGTAGGTGTCTACGAACTTTTTGATTGTATGTTGATGCCTATTCTGCAGCACATTTTGTACAAAAGTTGCTTTTTAAAATATATATCTTATTTGTGTTAGCGAACTAATTTTGTTGATTTTTTTAAATCTCCAAAAGTTACTTTTTTACACCTAGGATCCTATGAAACAGCTACAGCATCCCAAGCTTCATTATTAAGCGACTCCACTTAAGTTGTGAACTGTGAAATAAACTACAGAGCTTCTGAAGGGATATCTAAATTTAATCTGCCGGTGAGTCAAGTGCACGATGATCACTGAAATAGTCTAATGCTTACCAGCTAGTTACTGTTAAGATGAATACCGACTTCGAAATGTAAAAACAATAAATTTTATTCGCTAGTATCCTAAACATAAAGAATAATATTATTAAAGTTATTTATAAAAAATAAATGGTAAACATACAAGTCATACAACATGACCTCACTTAGTTCCTTGTCGAGAGTCCGTGTATTGTAATGTAAAATAAAACGAATGTAATTTTTATTCTTTTAAAACCTAATTTATTTTTGTGAACGATTAGAAATACACCTTTTCCTCTTTATTTTAAATACGTTTTAACTAGGCCGTTACTACATTCGTCATATAAAAAAACCGTATTTAAAAATCTTTAAATCTGCTCAAGATGATCCGTTTCACAAATGAATAACAGATACCTAATATTCCAACTGAACTACCTAACACTAATAAATGGTATGCATTTATTGCAAGGTAAATTAGAGCTTTGCAAAATATTATTCAAACAACGTATAAAATGTACGTCCACTACATTAAAGTCACCATTAATTTATACTGATATAACAAAAAAAACCTTAAGTTTATCTACTTAAAGCCTAACCAAGCGATGTGAGAGCTTTACTAGATATCCCAATAATATTAATAGACGTGTAACGGCATATAATTAGGCTTATTTCACAATTGCAGCCACTTCGAACTGTAGATACGTGTTTACTGTCGATTGTAATAGGGTGAATGAATAGTTATCAGAATAACAGAACGTGGGTGGAGGTCGCACGAACGGGATCCTCTTATTTGATATAACACTTCTGCCGTCAATATACTATGTTTACATTCCTGTTGCTTCTCACTTTTCTGTAAATACCATAGATTGGTAAATATGTTTGTTGTGTTATAAAATAGTGTTAGTCTGACAGAAGGAAAACGTTGTTTGGCCATAAAAATAAGCTAACTAGATATTATTTTAGAAATCATTGTTGATGAAACGTCCCATTTGGAATAATGGTTACGATGTCGTCGGCTGCTACACTAAGGGTTCCAAGTTTGGTTCTCGGGCAGTACAAATATTTTTGTGCATGAACATGTCTGTTTATATTGGTCTGGGTCTATGTTAAATATATACATGTATTTAAAAAAGTATATGAATATGTTTATCCGTGTTAGTACCATTACAGCTATTGTTTAGTTTGGTTTTTGACATGGTTATTTTTTTCATTATTATTTAAAAAGTTTAATTAATGTGTGTGTTTATGTGTGATGGACAAATAGAATACAGTTGTCACCACCGCTACTCTTTGCGCGACTATACCTAGAATGAATTACGCTGACTTAGAAAAAACTTATTTACTTTATATTTTGTTTAAGTTTGCACATACTAAGACATACTAAGAATTTTCTCCTAATTTCCCGGGTCATAGTGTCAGATTTATTTCGGTTGCAATCTAACCACATCGGTCGCTTCCGACAGCCCCACAAATTAAGGAGCATCAACGAAACCAACGTTTAATTAAAGCTGAAAAATGGTGTTCTTGTCCGTTCAATCTCGCGCCATTTAAAATAGTCGCGCCTCAAAATAGTGTTGTGACTCGGCGCCATTTTGATCACTCGATTTGACAGCTCATTTTTTTCTGTTAGTATTTGGTTATAAACGAATGCTCGAATGAATGATGAAGGAATTATTCTCGGCGTTTTGTAGCGTTTTTGTTTTTTAAGTTAAATATTTTCTTTATTTTGAATTATAAACAAACCACGTCTTATGCCTATGACTTTGTAATGCCGGCACCATATACTCGCGGTCTCGTTCATATACAGGTCGCTCCCCAAACATATACTTCCTTCCTTAAAACTTCTTTATGCTTGAATTAAGATTTAAGGCAACAAGCGATTGACTGCCAAGTAATCGATTTAAATAGTACATCACTGGTTCGCAATCGATTTATACCTCGTCCGTGTAATTTATACATCGCGAGGCGCGATGTGATCGATTTAGAAGCGCCATAAATTCACGTGAGTCTGCAGTCATGCTGGACGGATGTCGGAATGTGTTAGCGAGTGTTGGTATAATGAAATGCCAGAATATGCAGGGAATCTCACGTAAATAGGCTACGCAGCAAGCTTGTTTATATACAATAAAAGAGTTTAATGTGACTCAACTCTCTCACATCTTAAATGAAAATAGGTCAATATCCATTTCTTAAATTTAGGCACAAAAGGGTTCAAGTAAGCACTTAAGAACGTCAAAAGACAATGGAAATTACAAAATATAATGTTTTAATTAATGTAGCTAACCTCATATCACCAGCTTCCTGAAATTCCAGTTGAGATGTGAAGCATTGTAAATAATAGCATCTAATATTAACAATATCCAATCGCTTTTCACGACGTAGATACGAGTATGCACTGATAGATTGTGTAAAGCTGTAAAGATTAGTGTTTTCGAGTCGCGTGTAGTGAAGCAATACTTTTTATTATTATTAATCAATCTTTTATTATTTTATTTTGAAAACTTCTTTGATTATCACACATAAATCCGTACAAAAACCATTAAGGTTTGTAGTGACGCGATTTCGAATATAACAAAAATGGATATTAAACTAAAATTAAATATATAGTCTACTTCATAAGAGTACCAACCAATATACAATTAGTCGTGCATTAAGTCTAGTCGGGTAAAATGTCCACTGGTGACACATCCCGATCGGTCACAAATAGCCCGGCTGGGCTCTTTACTAGGTTCGCCAAACGTTTGCACAGGATTGGGACAGCCTTTTCATAAGCGTTTTACATACTAATTTCTGAACATAGAAATGCGCAAATCAGGCTTCTCGAGGATATGGTAAATGTACCTAATTTTACTCGTTGAGTGTTGGTTCTTTCGCGTAAAGGTCAAGTTTTATCACAATTTGAGATAAGTAGAAATCCTAGGTCATTCCATGATACATGGTACAAATAGTTGAATTAACTACAGATCAGCTAATGTAAGCTATAAGCACAATTTTAGTTTTAATACAAACGTTTAATCGCATTAAGTACGCACAAAGAATCCGGAAAATAAAGGTCTGCATGAAAAGCTCCTACACACCATTGTTATAGCTTTAAACATGTCCCGAATATTTGTACAACTGTCTCGGATCCGTTCAGAACAGTTGGCAAACCTAACCCTCACGGTTTCGCAAGAGGAACGAACGCCCTTCGGAACTAACTAGCGTCTGACGTGTCACATCTTATAATTTTAGTTAGCCAAAGACCACCTGTGAGCAAGAAAAACTATGTTTTGCCTAAGGAAATTTATGACATAAATATTTCTCACATATGTTTAACGTAGTATAGGCATCGTAGCTTTGCAAGGGAAGAATTGGTGTTGATATATTTATGATATTTAGAAGGATAATCGTTGGGTTTGTTCGTAGCTTTCTTGACACTACCAACGAAAGTATATAGCAAAAGTGATGATGACTTATATAAAATAACATAGCGGACAAAAGCCGTACCGAACCAGCGTGACAGGTTATTGCAGTCTGGTCGATCTGATGATTATAGTAGTGTTTTCGCTTACAGTCAGGGCCGGATTAGCCATGTAGCAAGAGTAGCAAATGCTACGGTCCCAGCGGATTGAGGGGCCCTGCGCCACAATTAGAATACATGTTTAACCGAAACAAAGTAAATAAAAATTGAAAGAAGCGTAAATTTACTTGCACGTCTTAAGCTTCACTAGGTAAAACGTATCTAAAACTCTGTTTCTTCATGGTAAATCCTCAAAGCAAGTATGTAGAACTTTTTAACGTAATTGTTGAATTATCATATATTATAAAAATAGAACATCGTATGAACTACATTTTTAATCTTCAAACTGATAGCTTATACACTAAACTAGGGATCCTGAAACAAAACCGGGGGCCCCTTGACAAAATTTGTTACAGACCCCGCAAATCCCGCGATGTCTTAATCCGGCACTGCTTAAAGCAAACGAGACACAATGATGTTGGTTTATTCATATCCAACTGCCTCCGTGGTCTAGTGGGCACAGCATTCGGCTGCGTGCCCTGGAGGTCGTGGGTTCGAATCCCCCTGGGAAACATAACTATGTGTGATTTTGCCTAGTTTGGTTATGACATTGAGGGCTGAATCACCTTATTGTCTAAAAAGAAAGATGATTCCGTGCTTCGGAGGCTCGGAGGCATAATACTCCGAGTTCGGAGAGCATATTAAGCCGTCGGTCCCGGATACAATCTTAGGATAGTAGTCGTTAAAACCCATCACTGGGCCTGCGCAGTGGGATACGGCCCAATATCTCCATAGCTTTGATGTACGGGAAGGCCTGTGCCCTGCAATGGGTCATTATACTTAGGATGATTATAATGATTCATATCAAAATCGACAGGTGTCTACTATTAAGATTACTACAATTTACTACCACTTCTACACTACAACGTCTATTACATTACTCGTATAACTCGTATTTAACCTCACACTGTGGTGGCGCCACTGTCACGCTCATACAAAATGTCAATCAATCTCGCAACCGTTTGACGGATGCGGTGCGCGCGCGCCGCTCTATTTTATTACCTCTTGATGGTATAAATGCCTGTGACGCAATTTCATTTGATGGGAATATGGAAGCTGTTAGAAAATCACTGTTGTATAATCGGCTTTAGGTCCAATTTTCAGTGACGTCCCTGTTGGATAAAGGGGGATATAATCACAATTCTTGTGCAAACCAGGAAGTTGTTGATATTGATTGAGTATAACTTCCTTTAATTTTATGCAAAACTAGCTTATATTTTAAATGCATATAATATTTACCTGCTTTTTCCACCAAATAGCTTCGTATAAAAAAGCCACTAAAATTCTTGATGGAATTGTATAAAATACCATACAGTATTTAATTGTTGAATATAAGCGTAATATAATGAAGGATTATTTAGCCAATTAAACTTAGTATTCACATATCAAAGACAAGTCTATATTAATATCTACACGAGTTCTAACAATGACATTAAAATTCGCATAGGGCATTGCTTTGAAGTCAGGATGAAGGAAGTTGTTTCGTTTTAATATCATTATATATCATTAATTTATTCGATGATACAGTCCTTTGCTTTTACATTTGGAAGGACTGCATCTTCGCAAGCTTGATAAAGATAAAAAAAAACCATATTCATTTCGGAATAATTTCATTATTGTGTTAATAACAATTCTCTTAACAACTATAACTAATGGTTGTGTCCTAACTAGCTGGAAGCGAATTCAATATTGCATAATAGTATTTCTTTTGTATTACCCTTTATTTGAAAAATGTGTCAAATGCAACAGTGAATGTTAGCGGTTCTTAAATGTTTGTACACGATCAGTTCAGTGTTGAAATGAACAACTTCGGTATGCAATACTTAACGTTGGAAACTTTTTTTTGGTAAATGTGTTGTTCATTTGTTTTGAGTCATATGTGCAATTATGGCTGAAATTTTATTTTATTTTTGTGAGGCTGTTAGTGCTGCCTTCTGATACAGCAAGCACGCGATGCGTTTTCTTATTTCTTACAGAATGTAATTCAGATTGTTGATGAAGGTTTGACAGGAAATGCAGATATGCAGAGGACCTGTTTATCATCATTACATCAATACACAGTCTTTCACAAATACCAGTGGGGTGTTATGATTGAGAAGTCGACTAATACATCAAAAGTTTGTATTGGTCCAGCTGATTCTATATAATACGTATGTATTTACAAAAAAATATGTATGAGTACGATTATCTGTTCATCATCATCATCATCAGCTCATTAAACGTCCCCACCGACGGGCACGAGCCTACCCGTATATGGTGCTATAGGCCTTAGTCGTCCACGCGGACCCAGTGCGGCCTTTTGAATTACTACGTTGGCGTGCGCAGGTTTCCTCATAATGTTTTCCTTCACCGTAAGAGCCTCGGATAGACGTAAGTACATATATTGTCGAAAATTTGAAAAGGCATTTGTGCGTGGTGGAATTTGAAACTGCACCCTCCAGATCAAAGACAAGAATTAAAAGTACAAGAAAACAAAAATACTCAATATCTTAGTACTAAGATTGTCGATGACTTTACTATGGGAACACGCGTTTCCCTTTACGTCATCGGCGCATCCTCTGTATGCACGTGCGAACAATATGATGCATAATAACAAGCACATGGCTAATGATGTAATAATGATATCTGAATAGACATGGTTAGAGTGGGAAACGGAAGTATAAATTGCTAGCTGTGCGAGGGCTGTTTAGTATATTTTCCCGAAGTAAAATGTAACACTTATGCGCTTAGATAATAAATTAACTAGATGCATAATCTCACTCAAAAAGTGTCCGCGGTAAATTATGCCCATCGCGTCCGCGGTAAATTTTGCCCATCGCGTCCGCGGTAACTTTTGCCCATCGCGTCCGCGGTAATTTTGCCCATCGCGTCCGCGGTAAATTTTGCCCATCGCGTCCGCGGTAAATTTTGCCCATCGTGTCCGCGGTAAATTTTGCCCATCGCGTCCGCGGTAACTTTTGCCCATCGCGTCCGCGGTAACTTTTGCCCATCGCGTCCGCGGTAAATTTTGCCCATCGCGTCGGTTGGGCAGAAATTTCATTTATAATCACGTCGCGCACTATATGTCTAAGTGACATAGTAGTATGCTCGTGCTTTTGATTTCGTACCCTTTTAATGATGCTTTTTAAGGTCAAAATTTTAATGAATAGTTTTATTTCATAACTATAAAAATAAACACAAAGAAAGAAAGAAAAAATAAATCACATATGTGTCAAGTGGCACGGACAATTTTTGATTGATATTTCTTCGTGATTGTGCATCCAGTTAGTTAAATATCTATCTAAGCTTATGTGTCAGGGTGGCAGCTAACTCCATAACAAATTCTATTCAAATCGCTTTCACCTTTGAGAAGTATCAAATATAGTAGTTCAAATCGTTGAAAAATCGCAGTGTGTTTGCGGGTAAGTTTCTCTATGGTTTAAATAACTGGCCCCTGAAAGCCATGAACCGTTGTCTAGCCGAAGAGATTCTTAAACGCTGTGCTATATACATTTATTTAGTATGCATAATTATGTATCAACGGGTTAGGATAATCGTGGTTTATACCACATGTTTATGGTGTTACAGTATTCTCAAAGACCTTAACACCATGTTTCATGATAGAATTGTATTTACTGTAATGCCGTTATGTGTATAATAAACCTATTACCACAATGGTCCAGAACATGTTGACACTCAAGGATACTGTGGATTAATTAATTATTTTTTTGTTAACCAATAAAATGTTTGCGTTTGACAGTATTGTTAATTGTAAAGAAATTGCGTCCTCTGTGCTGAAATATGCTGAACTACCCAAAACCTATTTCCGCTTGATTGGAAAAGTTATTTCGAACCCTATCTCGGCTTTCTATCAGGTAAAATTATTAAAAATGCAGTGTTTTTATACACGTGGCTCATAGAACAACTTAGCTATTACAGGTACACGTTATCAAACGAAAGCGAGATTGCTTTCGAAGGAAATTAGAAAACAAAAGTCATGGGAAACCGTTTTGTTAGATTACGGGTCTCTTGGTAAATATAACTCCAGAAGTTATATTTAACACCATGAGGCTTAATGGGGTCGTGAGAGGCGCGATGGTGTTAAACAATGGCTACTTTCGTTTGTTTGCATGTTGCGTCAGTTTAGACAACTTTATAAGTAACTAAGTCCAAATATAACGGTGGCAGACTGTTTTAAAATTTTGAAGGAACATTTGTGTGTAAAAGATATTGTAGACCTTCGTCGACTTCTGTAGCTAAATGGTTAAGTAGTCGGCTATTACACTAAGGGTTGCGGATTCGATCGCCGTGCAGTTCAAACATTTGTTTGTATGAGCATGTCTGTTTGTATTGGTCTGGGTGTTCCTACATAAAATATTATACATGTATTTACAAAAATGTGCTGTGTGAATGTGGGTGGATATTTATTTACTAGCTGTTCCCCGCGGTATAAGATAATATTATCTTTATTAGATTTGAAATATACTGTATATATTTACATACAGTATATATCAAATAAATATCTTTCAACTAAATATTCGAATAAAGTTACTTGATACTGATGGAACTAGACTTTGATGTTTGTTTGATCACGTTTGAGGTACCTATATCTTATCTATCATCGACATGTTAGTTCGAATAAACAAAATAAATAAGCGTTCTTTTAAATCCGTTTTTTTTTCAGAATCATTTCAAATATTAAATTCTTCTCTCGTCTCTTTACTTCCGGAAAATATTTGACGACATGACACGACAGACGTTTAATTACTTGAATGTGTTTTTGACGGGTACGTATGCTTGAAATTAATAAAGTAACTCCAACAGCAAAACCCAACAGTCAGCAACTCAAAGTTGTGAAATTAATCCTTGTAATATGAGTACCAGATGCGGAAGCTCTCAAAATAATTTCGAAATTTCATACCCTAAGAGGGTCACCGCAATTTCTCGTTTAATAGTACAGTTTTAATAAATATTCCCATTTGCAGCTCTTGTTATATTGCTTGTTTCTACAATGATGATCTCACTAATCTTAGGATTAAGGTAAGGTAGACTCGATACTGACTTGTCAAGGTAGGTACCACGCAGTGCCAGATATCGTCCCTTGAAACAGTGTTACGCACTTTTTTGTTTCGGGATAAGGGCACTGTAGCTAGTAATTATTAATATAAACACTTACATCGGTTGTCTCTGGAGTCGGGCGCAGTGCTGCATTGCGGAGAAGAATACCTGTCTAGCAGTTGTTGGTCTCCTTCAATGTCGCTCTCTCATGATCAGGCGTATCACTTATTATTATACGTATACTTAGAGTGTCTTGACCGTCCTATACACTTTAATATAAAAAAGATCATGGGACATGTTATTTCTTTTATAGTCACTTTGGGACTGAGCCTAACGGAACAAGGTAATGAGGACTTTTGCATCCGCTAGGTAGTACGTAATGGTCGCCAAAGCCTTTCTCTTGTTTGAAGGAAAGCCTAAGGTCTGGCAAGGCTAACTTGGATACTGGAAGAAGAACCATGCCATCCATGGATAAAATAAATATATATCAATAAACGTCCATAAATTATTTGAATCGCCAACTAAGTTGCAATAGTTGGTAACAGCGCGTGATTGAGCTGCCCTCGTTAAACCTTATATAATCCGGAATTACGTACAAAGTTTGCAGGCGCACTCCGTTGCTTCACAAATACCGCATTTCACCGCATAATGTGCAAACTTCCAAAAAACTATTTTGTACCCTATTTATTAGTGCTTAAAGCGCTTTAACCTAGATTTAGCATCGTTAGAATTGATTGTTAAAAAAATTTACACAAAATTTATGTTTTCAAGTGAATATACGACCACTTCATCCATCTTTAATTAACTGTTATTCCTACCTATGGCAGATGCAGTGTTTCATATCTCGTAGCTTATAGCTCTCAGTACCCGTACCCGTCACCTATGTTAAAAAGTATTTGACCTAAAACTATAAGTATAAATAAATTTATTGGTCCCTTTACCCCAAATGATTTCGTGATTGTTTTCGAAACAATTAACTTAAGCATATAGCTTTTAAAATACAAATGAATGCAACATTCATTAACAAGAAGTAGTTACACATTAAATGCATTTTCTAATGAAGATATCATTTGTATGATATGAACAATTTATTATTACTAGCTCAAGAAATAACATCACGAAATGTAATATGGTTAGCCTACCCACAGCCGTTATTACGACTTTCTATACTATATCTGTATTTTCTAAAGAGACCCAATATAGAAATTTTTCTTATTACTGTAATTGACGAGAGCGTCGGTGGCTCAGTGGTGTGGACTGTCGCCTTCCTACCGGGTGGGCTGAGGTTCAAATCCCGACACGTACCAATGTATTTTCGAATTTTCGGAAATATATGTACGTTATCCGACGCTCTTACGGTGAAGGAAAACATCGTGAGGAAACCTTCATGCACGCCTGCGAAGAGATTCGAAGGTTGTGTGTGAAGTCGTCCAATCCGCACTGGGCCCGCGTGGACGACTAAGGCCTGTACACGCTATACGGGCTCGTGCCCCTCGGTGGGACGTTTAATGAGCTGATGATGATGACTGTAATTGACTAGGTCGTAGGCTCGAGACTGAGTAGATCAGGTTGCTATCTACTGCAATATGTACCAGATCGTCTAGTGCAAAGAAGTGCTGTACTTATGTATTATGTATGTTCAAAAACATACAAATAGCATAGTACAGCATCTCTGATTATGACACCTAATATCTATAAACAGCATCATCATCATCAGCTCATTAAACGTCCCCACCAGGGCACCAGCCTACCTGTGCAAACTGTATAAGCCTTAGTCGTCTACGTGGGCCCAGTGCGGATTGGACGACTTCACGCACAACCTTTGAATCTCTTCGCAGGCGTGCGTGAAGGTTTTCTCACGATGTTTCCTTCACCGTAAGAGCGTCGGATAACGTAATATATATTTCGAAAACATTCGAAAAAAACCTCAGCCCTCCCAGTAGGAAGGCGACAGTCCACACCATTAAGGTTTATGAGAGAGAAAAATTTTTAACTGCCGCAGTTTCATATAAGTGTATAGCTCCGGCTGTTAGTTGTTATAAACGAAATTATTATTATTTTAAGCAATAACTAACAAATAACAAAAACTTAATACTATATAAAAACTGGACTAAAATAGTTGAGATCTCATCTCGGGGCCGACGTTCGGGTCGAGAATAATTTCACCTTTATTTTCGTCGGACGGGAATGCGAAAACAAAAATTCCCAGCTATCCCGGCAATTTCAGGAATTGGGTGACGGGACTACGCGGCAGATTCCGGGATGACCTTTACACCCCACTTATTGTCCATTTCCTTTGGTACTAAGGTATTTGGTACTTAATTAACATGGGATTGGATAAGTAAATATGGAATTACGTTAACGTATTTTTTTTTCAAGTATTCTTTGTGATATAAAAAAAGAGAATATTTACCTAAATAGCGTTATTTTTATAAAGTACTCACTGCACAAAAAGTACCTTCAATAAAATACTGTTTCTATCTTAGTATGTATACATCTTATCTTTACCTATACGTGTTAAACAATCATCAATAATCAAAATCAATCAGACTATTTCTAAATTTGATACTGTTTCTTTTACAGATTTAAAGTTTTTAAATATATTTTGTAACATGTATGACACGGACTCATTTTGTGTGGTTGATTAATGGATCACATTTTTTTTCTATTTTTTGGAACATGTATTACCCGAACTATCGTAATTATCGAACTTAATAGAAACAGGTCGAGCGTCCATCACCGAACCAATCCGTTGCCCACAAACGCATTTAGACATTGCTGTATTCATTTGCAATTGCAGTAATGGAATGTGTTCATTAGTTACAAGTCGAGTAGCTCGAGTGGCCAGCATGTGGGTCACGTGGTCGCCCAGTTTCCAGCGAAAATAAACCGGGAACGAATGTAAGGAAATACTTGTGTAGAAGTCCCCTTTACTTGACCCTTGCAAGTCGGTTTGACGCTTACATACGCTTTCAGAACTGCACTGGAACTTGTATAGCCTGAAAGCTCGTTTGACTTTAATAAACGCGTATTTACAAGTATATACATCTAGATTTATAAGCTCCTTGTTTACAACTGATCTCATTGGTGTGGACTGTTGCCTTCAGATCTGGAGGGCGCAGGTTTAAACCCCGCCACGTACATATGTGATTTCGAATTTTCGAAATTATAAATGTACGTTATCAGATGCTCTTTCAGTGAAGGGAACATCGNTTAGTGCCGACGATCGATTGGTATTTTGCGAAGTCGCTATTGCAGGTTCTTATCGTGCATTATATACATTTATGTGCATGAAAATATCTGTATGTATTGGTCTTGATGATTTTTAGATACATGTATTATACCTTTGACCGCCAATGTCGCCTTAAGGCGCCAGAACAATAGATTTCTTATTGTGTCTGGATTCCCGGCGTTCAGTGGGTTAAAAATGTGTTAGGTATGTTAAATTTGTTTTCCGTACCCAAATACAGGCTCGTTCCTTAAATCAGGCAAGGGGTGCGACACCTCTATATTTTCTTAACACCCAAGGTGAGCTGATTACAGAATACTTACTTGCAACTATGACTAAAAGTCGAGTAATTCCACTCAATCCTTCAATGCAATTCAACGGTCCTCTGTCCCACTCTTTAATCTAGAATATAGCTTTACTTAAAGCAAAACTGCAAAATCGGGAGAAATCGGTACCTAAGTAAATACATATCTAGACAACTTTGTGCACGGTATTTCAGGTAAATTTTCAGCTGAAACCGTTCACTAACCAGACGTATTGCTTAAGAGAGCACGTGTAAACTCGCCGCCTACGAATAGCTCCCTGAAAATAAAAACCAGCCGAGTGTGAAGGGTTCCGTATCATTTTACTAGCATATTATAAATAGCATTTCTTTTTTGATATGACTTTAAAACGCCTGTAGTTTAATGTATATAATAAATAATAATAAATAATAAATATCCACTGACATTCACACAGCGCCATCTAGTCCCAAGTTAAGCGTGTAGCCTGTATTATGGGGTTACTAAAACAACGGATAAATATACTTATATACATTTTTTTGTAATACATACATATTATACATAGAAAACACCCAAACCATTACAAACAGACATGTTCATGCACACAAATGTTGTACTGCCGGGATCGAACCGGAACCCTGGTGTTGCGGCCGACCTTCTCAACCGCAACACCAAATGGGTCGTCAATGGTATATACGCTCTGATGCGTCCTTGAATATTGTTATATGTACTCATAGTTTTTACTGTTTTCGTTGTCTTTTGATCAGACTATTGAGCTGAGATCGCTGCTTGATCAAGCTTGCTTGATGGATTAAAAACCGCGGAGAAAAACACACTTGTTGCGATTTTTTTCAGATTGTTAAAGATCACCTGATTTCTGGTGCATCGAAAGAGGTGGGGCGTTTGGCCGTCGGTCCCAACCAACTAAGCTTATGGTAATTAATATTTATCAATTCACATTTAATTAAACAGATAGAAGCAAAATTATAATTATAATAAAATATTTTTACCCCAGTAGAGTGATTAAAACTTGGCAACATTTTCATGTAAAATGTCGCTTTGACGACTACTTAAGGTTGCCCTGTAAAAAATATATCAGATCTCATATAGAGCCAAGCTCTTAAATATAAATCATTTTCGATATCAACAAAAATTAAGTATTAGAGCCATTCTATGTCTTACCGAACATTTCATGACAAAAGATGACTTGCTGAATTTGAATATATCTAACTACAAGCTACTAGCGCACTACACAAGACACAAACGGAGAGGTGGTTCGTGTATTCTTATAAGGTGTGGTAATGACTGTAAAATATAGACATTTCAAAATTTTGTGTTGAATCAGTACTAGAGGGCTGCTCAGTCGAATTTACTTTATTGAATATAATTATAGTATGTATATATAGGACACCAAATTCAGACATTCACTTATTTTTCGAGAAATTGACTCAATTATTGGATTATATTAGCAGATGTTATAACAAAAAATTATACTATGTGGTGATTTTAATATTAATATACTTATCAAAAATAGAATATCTAGTGAATTTGAAAATATATTTCAATTATAATCTTAATTTGCAAATTTACCAACCCACTCGATTAGGACAAACTTGTATAGACAACTTTGCAACTAACATACAGAATTGTAAATCAAAGATATTAGAATTAAGTCTATCAGATCATTCTGCCCAATTACTCAAATGTCCTGTTAAAACTAAATGTAAAATAAAGTACTGGAAAGTACGGAAACGAGACATAAGTACATGTAATATCAAAAAGTTTCAGGACGCCATAGGAAGTTTAAGTTTCTCTGACGTTTACGAAATATCTGACCCAAACAAAGCTTATAACACTTTTTATGAAACGATACGCTTTTTCTATGACCTTTGTTTTCCCCACAAGATAATCCATATAAAATCTAGACGGAAGCAGAGGTGGATTTCTCGAGGGATTAGGATATGTAGCAAGAACAAGAGAAGGCTTCTTTGGCAGTTTAGAAAAACACCAAATTTGAAAAATAAAATTTTATTACATGATTATACAAAAAAACTAAAGAAAATTATACACTTAACACAAAGAAGTCAAAATAGTTATGCAATTAATTCAGCAAATAATAAGTCAAAAGCAACCTGGTCTATAATTAATCAAAAGAAAAATAACTTTCCACCGGAAAACATTACTAAAATTTGTCACAACGGGAAAGTTGAATCTAATCCAACCAATATAGCAAATACACTTAATAATTATTTTATAGACCAAATTATTTCAACATCAAAATTGACATCAAATAATAATAATAATAATAAAATTGACATGAAAATTAAAGCAAATTCTAACTCTATTTTTATGACACCAACTTGTCCACTGGAAATTTTTAAAATAATTTTATCACTTAAAAACACAAGTAGTGTAGGCCATGACGAATTATGCACAAGCGATAAAGAGTTGTGCTGAATATCTTGCTTCACCTCTATCATACCTCATCAACCTTTCTTTAAGCCAAGGAGTGTATCCGGAAGCTCTTAAATTATCGATAGTAAAACCTATCCATAAAAAAGGTGATAAAACGGATGCAAAGAATTACAGACCAATTGCCCTTGTTCCGATATTATCAAAAGTGTATGAAAGGGTGATTTATAATTCTATTTACACTTTCCTTGAAAAATGTAATATCTTCACCCCCAACAATACGGCTTTAGACGTGGAAAATCGACAAATATGGCAATTTTTGAATTATTGAAATTAGTTACTGACTCTATGGACAAGAGAGAAAACATATGTGCCTTATTCCTAGACATGTCCAGAGCGTTTGATTACGTTAACCATAGTATACTAATACATAAACTCTACCACTATGGCATACGTGGTGTTGCTCTGTCATTATTAGAGTCTTATTTGATTAATAGAAAACAACAAACTATCATTAAAAGTTTATCAAAAGAGACGCTACGGGAGAAAAACTATCTCTCTAAATGTAGAGATGTAGAGTACGGAGTTCCACAGGGCACAATACTTGGACCCCTCTTATTTATAATCTACATAAATGATCTACCAATTACCATTGATTACCCTATGACATTATTTGCTGATGATAGTACAATATTAATTAAATGTAATAATTTGACATATTTAAATGAAATTGAAATGACATTAATTCATATAATTGACTGGCTTGACAAAAATAATCTCAATATTAATATCGATAAAACCAAAATAATTCATTTTAGACAATATACAAAACAACCAAATCTGACGATACATTACAATAATAACACGATAGAATCCGTTTCATCAACAAAGTTCTTAGGACTCGACATAGATTATCAGACAAATTGGACTATGCACACAAATTCTCTATGTTCACGTGTTAATAGATATGTTTATGTTCTCAAAAATTTAACTAAAGTGGCCAATATAGAGACTGTTCTAACCGCCTACAACGGATGTGTTGCTTCTATATTGCGATATGGTATTATATTCTGGGGAAATAGCATTAACAAACTAATTTTTAGAGCACAAAAAAAATGTATTAGGGCTATTATGTCATTAAAACGGGAAGACAGTTGTCAACCCCATTTTATCAAATTACAAATATTGACAGTAACATCTCTCTACATTTATGAGATCTCTATGTTTGTAAGAAGAAATCTACACCTATTTCTACATTGTCTGATGGTCAGATTAAGAAGAGTAAACGTCACGGCAACAAACTAAGTGCACCTGTTACAAAAACTGCCCTTAAAGGAAATAGTATATTATGTATGGCTCCTAAAATTTATAATAAATTACCAACAAAATTAAAAATATGAATACTAACATGTTCCGTAAACATTTACTATGTATACTAAAAAGGAAAGCTTACTATACATTGACGGACTTTTTTATTGATAAACTATGAAATATAATAATTATAATACAATTGTCTTATGTTTGACATACTTCTTAAATATTTGTTATTATTTGATTTTTATTTTTTTATTTCCTGACATTACTAATATTTTACTTTTTAAATTTGTGTTCTATTTAAATAATGTATACTAAAAACATATTATGACTTTGACATGTAAAATTTGTACGCCTACTAAGGGCAAGACATAGTGATACATGCTAAAACTATGACCAAACATCTGTTTATCTATTTGACCACCTATGTCTAACAAATAAATGATTTCATTTTAATTTCATTCAACTGAGACACTGTTTATATAATTAGTTAATTCTCAAGTTCATACCGAGAAAAGGTAGCTAGTGCCCTTGGGCTTCGCTTGACTCATCTTGGCCGGGGCACTATCGTACCCCTAGATATTTGTTGCTATTACCGCAACATATTAAAAGTTATCTACTAAGCTACGTTTCAAAAAACATCAGATGCCAAGCATACCCATATTCAACGGAGAAGCATTAATGGAGTCACGTTTTTTTTTTAATTTCGGGTACTGTACCCTAAAAATGGCGTAAAGCGGACAATTTGCGAGCCGGTATCAGCAGTAATTTAATTCACGCAGTAATCCCACTATGTCGTTAGTCCGTAGTAAATTCACGCGGCTATAACGTACAGTTTGACCTGACTATACAGGTGTCTTGTTACCGAGAAATACGTATACCCATATTACTTGCTACATAGTGTTGAGAAGTTAGGTGAAGTTCAACAAATCGGTCAGTCTATGCAAAGAATAAATTTGATGTTGATAGTGTACATATGTGCAATATACTTAAGTTCCACGTGAATCTATTTTGATACCTTTAAAATAATATGTCTCCTTCGGATCGTGCCCCTGAACTTACAACAATGGATCGGTAGATTTAAAGTCTACTGGTTTAAGCGTCGGTGGCTCAATGGTGTGGACTGTTGCCTTCCAACAGGGAGGGCACAGGTTCAAATCAGTGAGGCATTGGTGGAGAATAATAACTATCTATCAGTTTTTGGTCTCCATCAATCGTCTGTCATGGTCAGGCGAGTCACATACCATCAGGTGAGAATCCTGACCGTCCTATACACTTTTTAACACAAAAATTTCAAGCTGCATGTTAATGAATAATTACATTTGTAGATTTGATGAAGTTCAAAATGTATCAAAACTTTTCATAAAAATATTTCGCAGTCTCATAAAATAAACACACTGTATATACCACGGGCCGAGGTCAGTGCGTGCCGCGCCTTCGCTAGGGGTTTCTTATCGAACGCATGCTATCATAGCTGCAGTGCATCACTTGACTATTTCACTTCGATATACTGTGTATGCAGCGATACTATTTGTAGAACCTTATTTGGGGTTGGGAGGGTTGAATGCACGTTTAATTATAATGTCTACTGGTAGCAAAAAGTTGAACTGCAAACTTGTAGCAATCTTCTCTCAAAAGGTTTTATTGAGCTTTAGATTTCTAATGCTTATGTCTGTGATCAATTCATTATATTCGTAATGAAAAAAAAAATGTACTCAGTACTGAAATAAATGGAATTTCCTAAGCCAAGGAAGAGTGAACTTTTCAAATGCATTACTTCCGTAAATAGGAGCTCTTCAACAAACTTTCATCAACTGTGTAATTAGTTTCAATAAATATAAGGTAAATAAAAAACTTTAATTGCTTACATAATTCCATTTTTAAATTTTTTTCAGGAAGAACAGTTTAATCACAGTGACTTTTGAATCTTCGAAATCCAGACTTAATGGATTGTTTTTTAAATACGTATGTAAGCGATCCTCACCTAGACACATCATCTCGTAGGCCCTACCTTAAAATAAACAATATTTGTGCTGGTGTGGTCTAAATTTGGTTCGAAATGACCATGGGCTGTCATGTGAACATTCAGGGACACAGAATGTTTCATAAATATGAAGTGAATATATTTGACTGTAACAATTTTATTTTATTCTAATAATGAGTAACTATAACGTAGAATTATTGGTAGCAAAAACTTTTTTGTTTTCAGTGTTACATTATCTCATTTATTAATGTGTCAAAAAGTCATTATTACGAGTTTTGTTTATTACTCTTCTTTGAATTTTTTTTACAGTGACATACCCATGTCTTTGGTATCCCTTTTAATCCTATGGCAGCTTACCTGAAAACATAAAAATATATTGTTAAAGTAAAAGAAAACAAGAGAGGTATAAATTATCATGTAGTACAAGAATTTCAACGATATCTAGCGATTTTAAACATACAAAGATGAATCGACTAGGTGCTTGAAAACGGGAAAGACAGGCTCCAAATAAAAGGAAGAGGCAAACCGGGATGAAAATATGGTTCAACATTAAATTATATTTACCTACATACAAATATTAATTTCAAAACGTATCAAAATTACACGTTCCAAAAACTATAAATTCATTTCAGATCTCAAATTCTGGTCCTTACCGTCGGATAAGAAAGTCAGGCGCGTAAACACATACTTATCCTAACAATTTGATTTGCTTAAATAATTACTATATCAATAAATCTTCTGTTATCTGCCCCAACACTAAAACGTATTAGCAATTTCGCCGCAAGAGAACACCGTTAAATTGAGATTAACATCAGATAAGCGAGTCGTTTTTATAAGTAATGCTTGTTTGCGCTGTGCTTTCGCTGTAGCACCCCTGAGATCCCTTTTTGGGGCTAATATTTACTATAATCATTTGTTTAAGAGCATTTTGCAAAGCCCTCCTTCCCTGCTTGTAAGACTGAGTTGAACATTGAAAATGTTTTAGGTAATGTAACGTTGCAGAACCAAATAAGATTTTGTCGGTTTGGGATCTTTTTAAAAACAATATGAATGTTTACTGCCACATAAACTGAATAACTTTTTTCGTATAAAATAATTGACTTCCCTGTTTAATTAAAATAGTTCTCAATCTACGCATACGTTAATAAAGTACCGTATTGTAATCCGATTACGGGCTACAATTACACAACGAGTATTCTTAATCTATGGGTATATAGAAAATAAAACCTTTTAAACAATCGTTCCCAGGGCCGCAACGCTTTTTCGTAGTATCTATATTAATGATTCGTTGCCGGCAATCGACAAAATTTTTTTAGTATGACAGTTCAAAACGAACAGTGTACGTACTAGGAGCCCATAAAACGCCAGCGGTGAGTGCAACGCGCATTAGCGCTAATGGGCTTATGATGTCCGCCCTTCCTTCCTTGCGACCAGTCGGGCACACCTCCCGCCATGCTATGCTCTCCTAGTAGCCAAGCCTTAGTCTATTGACAGTTTGCAATGAACGTCTAGCCGTTATTTTTTACCGGTGCCGTTTATAACCAACTCCATGACATTGGAAAATGCACATTATGGTGGGATCTAGGATGTCATGTCATACTATCATAAAAATATCAAGTCGTCTAAAAATGTTTATTTCACTTATAAACGTAGATTGATTCATCGTTACTAAAACAAATCATCATTGAGCAATGAGACATGTTAAATTGGAACAGCGCTGTATATTTAAGTACATCACCAAGTTTGGAAGCCGATGATTAGAAAACAATGCAAGGCTAGGCTCATGGCGATTTTGCATGACAATCAAGACTGCATGCGGGGGTTCCGTATATGCATAGATGAGATAAGATTGTTTGAAAGGGTTTAACCTTTTGATTGTCAAATTTGGAACACAAAGGATATCTATGTATGTACTACGCGGCGATTAAAGGGCTAATCTCTTTATCAACCAGTTGCAGTCCGTATATAGGAATACGTATGGGGAATTTGGGGAATGCGGATTGGTGGTTGCAACTACTATCTTACTAAGATAAAAGTTCGAACTAAAATCGTGTCTTTCGAAGCACGGAGGGTGGCTATGTACTTGATATTTTTTGTCACTCATCGGATAACTGATCTGTGTTTAGTTGCTTGTACGGCCGTCAACCGAACGAGCTACTTCTCTTAGTCTTAATCATGAGTTGCGAAGTTCTTTATTAAAGGCTGATTTGTAAAAATTGTTTTGTCTGAAATAGTTCATATTTTTAACACACAAAATTAATACCAAACACTGATTTTAAAAAATGCCATTTAGCCGGTCTCATTATTATTAAAGATTTAAATTGTTCCATCACATCACATTATAAAAATATGCCCTTTTTAGTTCCCTCCAAACAGGGAAAAATCCAGTAAACATCGTTTTACGTTATTAACGACTGACCCTATCAACGATAGATACAAATTATCCGTTTGACGGTTATCTGCTTTTAGATGGTAGGCTGTTCACCAAGAGAGGCGAGTACTAGATCCTGAACAAAGTCGAGGATAGATAGTGATTATAACATTGTGACCCAGATGCAACTCAAAAGAATGCAAGATGTCGCGGACAATGGCCCCTGTGCATCGCGTCATTGTGCCGCGTATTATGAATTGCATCGCATTAATTTTGAGTGATCGGATATTTGATTGCGAGATGCGTCTTCTGTCATTTACACTTTGGTTGGTTTAAACATATATATTGGGGCCTATCGAACTGAAAATAATTCAATCAGATAACATTGTAATATCATCATTAGATCGTTTATATACATCCCACTGAGTGGCTCTACCCGTATACCCCTATATGGGCCTTAGTCGTCCACGCGGGCCCCATGCGTATTGACCGAGTCCACGCACAACCTTTTGAATCTCTTCGTAGGGATGCGCATATTCCTAACTTCTAACGAGATTACTTTGTTAGCAAAGTAATCTCGGGAACTGAGATACAAAGTTCGGATGAAAAGAGTAAATCATCATTTAAAATAGGCAGCTTCTGATGCTGATCAGATTCTTTGAGTCCGACTTGCCCCCTAAGCCCCGTTAGCGGCTATCGCTTAACATTGGGTCGACAGTATGCTCGTTTGAATTTAGAAATAAGAAAGGACCCATAAAGCAACTGAGTACCTATTTCGATTAATTGCTCGATTTAAACTAACACGATTTTTGGTTATATTTTACGAGTATTTTGTAATAGTTCTCGCTAACAATCGACTCATTAACACATACCAACCCGCATTGGGCCCGCGAATATATATATATATTTTTATTTATTTATTTATTTCAGTCAACATAATATGGACCAATAATCAAATTACATCATCATCAGCTTATTAAACGTCCCCACCGAGGGGCACGAGCCTACCCGTATAGGGTGATTAGGCCTCAGTCGTCCACGCGGGCCTAGTGCGGATTGGACGACTTCACACACAACCTTCGAATCTCTTCGCAGGCGTGCATGAAGGTTTCCTCACGATGTTTTCCTTCACCGTAAGAGCGTCGGATAACGTACATATATTTTCGAAAATACATTGGTACGTGTCGGGATTTGAACCTCAGCCCTCCTGGTACGAAGGCGACAGTCCACACCACTGAGCCACCGACGCTCTCAACGACGAATCAAATTACAATAAAAATTAAAAACAATACCACAACTAAGATTACAAAATAATTTTTTTTTTTCTTTTTAATATAATAATAATATATATATAATATGATGAGGTTAATCATGTGAAGAAACCTATATCTCGTTACTAAAGCGGCTTCTTAATCAAACAGCTGTTGATGTGCCCAGCATCATAGAGATTTGATTGACGTCTCACGAAATCATGGCGGTCGTTAACTAAAAATACACCTTGGATGCACGGTGCCCTATTTACTATCAGACTTCACTTGGGTTAATCGGTACATTGAACTTTGAAATTACTTCACATCTCTTTCTCTGTTCAGTCACTTACAGTCCACTGTCTATAATAATGAATTGAAAGATTATTTGTGTCTACGAAAAATATTGAATATTCTACATTGTCGTAAAAGACACTATTTATTTAAAACAATTATCATCTTTATGAAAAGACATTTCGAAGTGCCAAACATTCCCACAAAACATTTTGTGACAAGTAAAATTATCATGTTAATTCGAGACTTCCTCAAAACAAGCCATTAAAAAAGCAATGAGAAACCATACAAAGGAAAACTGAATCTGCATTCGGATGCTGCCAAGTTCTTAGAAATTATTACTTGGCATCATATTTGGTTGCAATAAATAGAGCGAAATGCTATCATTAGTTTGTGACTACGTATCATATTCATAGTTATTGTTACATTTAAATAAGAAATTTGTTCCTATCTTAGATAATGTATTGATAAATGGAACCCAGCATACACCTATCTGGATCCAAACCTCTCCTGTAAGATACGAAATGGACTATTTCAGGATTCGGTCTGAAGGATCTCAATTGCTAAGTGTGCTAGACCAGAGTGATACATCATCATTATCATCATAATCAATATCATTGCCTGACGAAGGCCTGCAACAATGATTTCCACGCGGACCGAACCCCTACCAGACGATATTTTACATAAGACGAAATTATACACATTATTCTACTAGGTGGAAGACTCGGTATTGAGTCGTCTAGGTAGGTAACTAGGTACCACCGCAGTACTAGATATCGTCCCGTAAAACAGGAGTTTTGCACTTCTGTGTTTCGCGATGAGGACACTGAAGCTAGTAGAATTACTGGGTATTAGAACCTAACATTTGTTGTCTCGGGTGATGGCCGCAGAGCAGTGTTGTCGGAAAAATAATTACTACCTGCTGTTATTAAATTCCTTCAACATTGCTTCTGACATGGTCAGGCTTATTACTTACCACCAGGTGGCTTATTACATAAGAACACACACATATGAATATTTATGTGACTACATTAATTACTAGGTAAATAGAGGTTGTCTTTTAGTTTACTTTGTAAATCACAATACCTTGCATTCATGTTAACCTAATTTTGATCATAAATCAGTCAAGAAACCGACTCTTAAATCTTTGATATCCGTGCCGCCTTCGTCACCTACATTCCATAGATTTACTTATCAACAGTTGAATAGTAAAGTAAGAAACAAAACCCGACTATACAACATTGTAACAACAACAACAAAGGTTCCTTTGGTTACATAGTAATATTAAAGTATTTATTTACAGAGTCAATAAAAGTGGGTCACGGGAAGATGGCGCGTGAGACGCGTGTGCCATGGGATGCTGAAGTGTTATTACAATGTAGTACGACCATACTTTCGGTATAAATAGAAACGCATGATTTTTCTTACTAGCTGGTGCCCGCAGCTTCGTTTGCGCAGGAATAGTATTAGATTAGCGTGGCGAGAGCACCGTAAGACCGTCGGATAATCGTACATATTATAATTGCGAAAATTCGAAAATGTATTGGCAAGTGGCTGGGTTTGAACCTGCACCCTCTAGATGGAAAGGCAACAGTCCACACCAATGAGCCACCGACGCTCTACACAGATGCAATATTGAAAGAAAACCAATGACTGCAGGCAACAATTAGTTTCTGTCAATAATGTCACGAGCTGCCTGTGATGAATGTGCCTTAAATGAAAATGACTACTGTGATTTGATGGTATTAAAATATTTGAAGAAAGAAACATTTGTATCAAATAGAGTAGAGCTTTTCATTATAGTGATATTTTGCTGTTCTATTTTTATATTATTATAATATCAATCATTCGGGAAACGTATAACTAATACTATGTGTCCTGCATTTCCTAAAGCAAAAAGAGTGGTAACCCTATGTCATGCATTTATGTTTGTAGATTTATTATATTGTGGGTATATATTTGAATATCGGAATGGCAATAAAATATATGTATTATGGAGATTTGCGAATCTTTCAAATATGCCTTTATTTGAATCGGATCATGGTTATGTAAAAAATCATACTAGTCAACAATATTGAGGAAATAAAAATGTATGTTCGCATGAAGTTATATTTAAATTCTTTAAGATTCTCCATATAACACGCTGTTACATTTACCTTTTGACGACCCATTTGGTGTTGCGGTTGAGAGGTCGGCTGCAACACCAAGGGTTCCGGGTTCGATCCCCGGGCAGTACAAACATTTGTGTGCATGAACATGTCTGTTTGTAATGGTCTGGGTGTTTTCTATGTATAATATGTATGTATTTACAAAAAAAAAATGTATATATGTATGTTTATCCGTTGTTTAGTACCCATAATACAGGCTTAACGCTTAACTTGGGGCTAGATGGCGCTGTGTGAATGTCAGTGGATATTTATTATTTATTTATTTAGTAACAGAGGTAAAATCAATAATAAATTGGGTACTCATGAACTAAGTACGTACTTAAATTGTATACGTACATGTTTTAATGAATATTAATGAATATGTATTTATAAATATCATAGCATAAGGTTTCCTCTCGATGTTTTCCTTTACCGTAAGAACGTCGAATAAACGTACATATAATTTCAGGGACATTGGTACATACGTGGCGCGATTAAACCTGCACCCTCCAGATCGGACGATAACAGTCCACCACACCAATGAGCTACCGACGCTCTGAATTAATTAATCAAATATATTTGATTTATAAATTACGAATTTATGTATATCAAACGACATAAAACACTTTTTTTTTTTCAAATCTATGTTATTAATAATTATAATTGTTTTTCTTAATCGTAAAACACTTTTAGTGTTAGCATAGCATTCACCGTAGATTTAATGAAACAGGTTTTGTTATCGAACGGACCACTTTGTGATATAATATCTAGCCTTTGTCCACTTGTGGACTAGGGATTCCTCGTCGAGAGTATTTAGCTCTGGAGTAGCGTGATAGGTAATAAAAGTTATAACAAATTACATAGATTTCACCATTATCATCATCATCTGCTCATTAAATGTCCCCACCGAGGGGCACGAGCCTAGTGGGCCCAGTGCGGGTCGGACGACTTCACGCACAACCTTTAAATCTATTCGCAGGCGTGCGCAGGTTGCGATGATGATTCCTCACGATGTTTTCCTAAACCATAAGAGCGTCGGATAACGTACATATATTTTTCGAAAATACATTGGTACGTGGCGGGATATGAACCACAGCCCTCCCGATAGGTGTGTGACAGTCCACACCTTTGAGCCACCGACAAGCAAAATGTATAATATCTGTCTACTCACAAAAACATGACTGTAAGCAATGGAACAGCGGAACCTCCTGTCACAGGACTTCATTTTCCCACTAGGCTGGTTCCTAACACTAAATAAGGATATTTTGTAATAGACTGAAATAAAGATATTTTGATTTTTTATTTTGATAACTTATAATTGTGCTTAAGCAGAAACTAACACCAACGTCCAGTAAAATCAGTTTCAGCACGAAAGAAAAATAAACACATTGAATATAAGGAATGATAATGTAACAAGAATGCCCAGCACATTTCCAACTGTCACTTCCAGAAGCAAACAAGTTTTAGAGCTTGAACACGACCAAACTTTACAAATCGCGTACAGTTACCAATGAAATATTTCCTTCTTACAGACACAATAAGGCTACACGTACGTAAAATTTTACGCCCTCCATTCCGTTCCCATAGATATTTTTGTAACTTTTTTTATTATTATTAGTCAATACAGTTCAAATTCACCGCACATGGTGTCTTTTAGGTTTCTTTGATTACTTTGTTTCAGTTTGAATGGGCACTATTCAATTTCGTATATTGACTCATATAATTTTATGTTACATTTATTTATCATGGAACGTAGTTAGGTACAAATAACTAGCACCGATTTTTAAAATTATTTTTACCACTGATAGCTATCAGATTCCTTTGCCTCAGGGCAAAATGGGACGTTTTAAGCGATGAAAATACAAAGAGAAAAATATTTTCGATTCCAAGCACCGAAATGTTAAAAACGGAGCAATAATGTATTTTCGTATTTTATTCCACTCATTTTTATTTTGATTTGATTTTTAAAGCGCAAATTCGATCACAATTTGTACAACAGTAACGATCGTTACGGCACTGATTCAGGGTTGTCACTTTTATTTTTTAATTATTTGTACATAATTTCTTAGTCAACTATTATATAACTCCAGTCATCAGCATTTTTATGTATAAAAATTCTTGCTTTTATAATTACTGTGTTCTTGGTTCAATGATAAATTAAACAGTGAAATAGCTGGATAATACCTTACATAATATTCACGTTCTAAGTACTGCATCTACATTGTGACCCTTTACGAATATGGTTTTATTGATTGCTATAAGGACCACCTTTTAGAAATCAATAAAACCATACAAAAGACATACCAATGTCTGCTGGATTTCTTATTAACTTATTTAGAAAAAAACGTCACTTTACTTTAAAGTCAAAAGCTCAATGACTTCAAGGCAAGAAATTAAGAAAGTTTCCTTATTATGAGTTAGGGTATTTCGCAGTTCTCTGGGCTTAGGAGACTTCCTTTTTGTTTTAGTTATGCAACTCTCTCCATTAATCGTTCAAAATATGACTTTAAAATATGTTTTATTAGAAACTTGTGAATATATGCTTTTACTAATACATACATTACATTACTCCACAGAGGCTTCCTGATAAATGAAGTACATCACTTAATAGATTTGGGCTACAACTGACCATGGTCCGAGACGTCAGAACCTTACAATATTCGGCACAATATCCTTCCACCAGGCTGTATGCATAAAAAGTTGGATACATTCCCCAATGGTTATTTTAAAGAAATGCCCAAATTATTTCATATGACAACCCTGCACGACCTGCCTATGTAACACGTTTACATCCCACTGTTAAACATCGAGTACACGTCACCTCGCGACTCAGCATGTCCCCAGTTAGTGGAGCAGGGCACGCATTGTATGCAAATCAAGGTGGTATATTCGGTTTGGCGTCGTAATGAGTATTTAATAGTTCGATGTGGGAGTTGAGGGTTTGGCAATCTTTGGTGACGCAGATAATTTAGAAATGCTTACATTATTACTGCCTTCCACTGGCTAAAACGCCGTTAACTGACGAACATAATTTTTAGTTCGGCCATTAGTGAAGTTTTTCATGCAAAATCCTTTAAAAGAGCTTTATGGTGATAAATAACAATATATGATATGCCTTATCCGTAGTTGTTTTCTGTTAAACAGGGTTTTTCAGTTTTATTTCGAAAACTTGTGCTTGTCAGTTAACGGCATTTTATCTACTGAACGGCAGATTACTGTGTTTCTCAATTCATTGTGTCTCCAAATTGAGTGTCATTTAATTCTTCTAGAACTTTGTAAGAGTACAAACCAACTCATATGAACCTTTATCTACTAAGTTAGTGATATCGAAGTGTACTTTTTATTACTCCAAGTATACAATACTCGTGGATAAAGTCATGTAGTAAGTTATCTTTATAACATTTATCTGCAGCTTATAACGGCCACTACTAGACTATAACCCACCACGGGGCCCAATAAGTGAGTGTTAGTGACTACAGTCCTAATATGTTGGCGGACCGACGCGACAGCTTAATGTTCCTTCCGAAACATGGAATTAAAACATTATACTTTTGATATAGCTGATTGAGGGCAAATGGCAGTGTAAGTATTTTTTTTAATGTTATAAGTGTACAAGTCGATCTGGACGCTCACCTGATGGTAAGTGATACGCCAGACCATGACAGAGCGGTATTGCGTACTTTATTTAATATCTTTATGTCACAAGTTGACCTCTGCGCTGTGGTCCCTTTAAGGCTGCCGGGCACATAGGTCCTAGTTCCTATTTATCCTGTGGTGGGTTGATTTATTATTTTGTTAAATAGGTTTTCAATATTGAACATACATTTCAATATTGCTGCAATGCTGCCACTTTATTTTGCGCTGCATAACTTTTTGTTTTCAAATAAATTAATAATCCTCTTTCATGACAGCTTATAACAGGAAAATACAATTTCAATAAAGTTAATCTTCCCAAACATTATTTGTCAGCATTATAATTAATTCAATGAATTATACCAAGATTTTTATTTTGGAAATTGTAATATAGGCGGAAAAATAATATGAAGACTATGAATTAGCGAAAACACCCAATATTTATATGTTTTATTACATATTTTTAAGTGGAAGAGCTATGCTTCGATACAAATGAGATAGCTCAATCCGGGTGATAGATAACACAGATTAAAAAAGCCGACTTTATTTTAACTTACGATTGCAGTTGGGCGTTCCCACCAACAGCACAGCTCCACTATACAAGATCTAGTCCAAAAAGCCTTACATAATGCATGTTTGTACTTAGGATTAACCGTTAAAAATTGTATCTTTGTCTTCATACTGCTGCTGTACCGTAGCAAAAATAATATAATTTACTATTAACTTTTCCTATTTCGACAAATTCTATAACATCTAACGTTAAAAACGGTAAACGCGTACCAATTGGCGCGTTAAATACAAAGTACGGAAAAAAACATTTAACGTCAAATCCTGCAAAATTGGTATTCAAAAACCAATTGGAACACAGCAATATCACCGACAACGGGCAATCAGAAGGTCTTTTGGGAGCAAGAATTTGATCGTTGTATCGAGTTGGTCGTTTGGCCAACGATAGCGTTGTATCGAGTTGTCTCGTGACTAGGGTTACCATATCTTGAGAGCTGTCCTGTGATCTCTGGATTTTGCAACTTTGCTCAGGATGTTGCAATTCTCGTGACCGCTCAGGATTTTCAATGAACACAGATTATGTTTGAAAGATCTCTTTAATGAAAAATTAAACCACCTAAAAATAACCTTCCCTTAGTACTAATTACAGTGAAATCTATAGGTACTTATTTATGCAAATAAAATAAAGCTTGAAACAACCTTAAAATACATAATTCCATGGTGATCAGACCTTTTCTCCGGACTCTTGTTTTTTCATCTGGTAACCCTACTCGTGCCAATGTTGCTCTGAGAGGCCATAATGAGTTTTTGAAGCTGTCTCCGAATACAGACGGCAGTATTACATTATTTACAATAGTAAGCGTTTTTAAAATTGCTTGTTTTGTTGGGCGAAAATAAACTGTGTGGCGCTAGATATAAGGTTCAATGTATCTGGAATGGTATTTGAGAATATTGTGCGCCTAGTTTTGGTTATTTTATTTATCGACCAATATTAGTCATCCATTAGGTTTAATGAATACATATTCGGTGATACTTTTAACTTATAGACCAATCAAGTTAATAGTTCACCTGGTATTAAGAGGTATCTAAATGAAAAAACACAAAATTCCTACTAACCCTAAATGATCATCAAAAATGTTTAAATAAACCTTTTCTTTTTTGAAGCCGGTTACTAAAAAGGGATCGGTCATGTGGTGTTTACCTTAACCAATTAAACAAAAGAAGTAAATCAAAGACTATACACGTATCTGTCTAAGTATGTGTGTACACGCTACTATTGTATCTAAGTATGTGTGAATTATTTTGTCTGAACAGCTGGACAAGCAGACTGCGGGTCGCCAACCGTATTTTTATATGCAGATTGTCAAACTCATTGTCGATATTTTTGGTGGTAAAGTTTGTTGATCGGCAAAACATCATCATCATCAGCTCATTAAGCGTCCCCACCGAGGGGCACGAGCCTACCCTAGGGTGATTAGGCCTTATCGTCCACGCGGGCCCAGTGCGGATTGGACGACTTCACACACAACCTTCGAATCTCTTCGCAGGCGTACATGAAGGTTTCCTCACGATGTTTTCCTTCACCGTAAGAGCGTCGGATAACGTACATATATTTTCGAAAATTCGAAAACACATTGGTACGTGTCGGGATTTGAACCTCAGCCCTCCCGGTAGGAAGGCGACAGTCTGCACCACTGAGCCACCGACGCTCCTGGCAAAACATACTAAAATAAAATCAATGCCAGTGCGAAGCGAGTTTCGCTCTACATTTACTCTAAATATTTGACGAGAGAAGTGGTTTAAAACTTTAAATGATAGTTTTGAACTCAGCTTTTACGTAAACCAAGGGGTTTGATTCCCGAGCAGTATAAACATTTGTGCATATGAATATATTCTGTGTGTATTGGTCTAGGTAATTCTTTGTGTAAAATTTATTCATTTCACAAAAAAATATATAAGTATGACAAAAGTTTCATTTAATATGACTTAATACAATTACAAGAAATATTCTAGATTTTTAAGAGTTCTTATTAATTCTAATGCATAATAGTTGGTCTCAAGACTACATTCAGTCATTTCAATTTTATGACATGACAAAATTCCCATTTGGTTGTACCTACGTCAGAGGACGGGTCCCCAGACGGCGTTTACTGTAAATAAAGTCGAGGATCAGAAAAGGTAAACTCACTAGGGTGTATATTCTGAGGCTTACTTCTAACACATCTTGACATAAATTCTGTACATTTCAGTAATAAAAAAGGCTTTATATTTAATGTATTATTGGTTTAATATCAAACCGAATTCCGGAAACCAACTTGTTATTTTTGTATTTTACTACTTGTTATTTTTTTATTGCTATCCCATTAATAATATATCACATATAGGACTAAGAACTAAACCATCAAAAGATTACGTTCAAAATTCATCAGGTTTTACCAAATATGATAAAGCGAAATATTTACCATCATCTCATTTCGATATATTAACATGTAATATGCAAATAGGGCGACATATTCACGCCGCACCCGTGTCATCGTCTGTAAAGGCCTATAGAAACGAAAGACGCCACTTCCGGACACAGGCCTTATCGGCGGTCTATTGTTGAAAAGTGCGGCAACGGACCGTCATTCACGGGTTGTAACGATGTTGTGAAATTGTATATTACGACATATATTGGGAACATCCTAAGATTCTGAAATATTGTTTTATTCTATAATAATTATAAATATATTTTTAAAATCTGGATATAAAAATTCTGAATATTATAATTTCTAAACGATGAAATCTGATCTATTCAAAAACACGATTTAACTTTTTGAAAAGCCAAACATATTATTTTTAATTCAATTTTACTATCGATTTCTTATTTATTCCACTGACATTCACATACAGATCTATGCCCAATTTAGTCGAGGAGCTTATAGTATGGGTACTAGACAAGGATTAACATAGTCATATACTTTACCTTTGAGAGCGTCGGTGGCTCAGTGGTGTGGACTGTCACCTTCCTACCGGGAGGGCTGAGGTTCAAATCCCGACACGTACCAATGTGTTTTCGAATTTTCGAAAATATATGTACGTTATCCGACGCTCTTACGGTGAAGGAAAACATCGTGAGGAAACCTTCATGCACGCCTGCGAAGAGATTCAAAGGTTGTGTGTGAAGTCGTCCAATCCGCACTGGGCCCGCGTGGACGACTAAGGCCTAATCATCCTATACGGGTAGGCTCGTGCCCCTCGGTGGGGACGTTTAATGAGCTGATGATGATGATGATACTTTACCTTTTAAACTCAATTACTGTTCATGCAAACGAATGTTTGAACGGCCGGGGGTCGAACGCTTAGTATAATAGTCGACGTCTCAACCAATGCACCACATGGGTCGCAAATTATGTTTCGTATACCTAGCTAGAGGGTAATGCAGCTAGTAACGCCGTCGTACCAGTTTTGCCCTTAATAAATATGTCGCTGGTGGAGTTCTTAGTCCAGCATTGGACGCTAAAGAACTGTATCGATTAAAATTACTGAAAACAAGAACTTCCCACTCTTTAACACTTATTTATGGAGGTACGATCTTTAGTAACTCACTTAATACAAAGCCTTTTAAACTCAATTACTATTTTCGTGACCGTATTCGTTAATCGTCCTCAGGTACATTCACACAGATAAAACTTACCAAATGATAAATTATACAAAACAAACACCAATAAAGCGCGGCAGTACAACCAGTTAATATCGATAAAGACTCCCCAGGCGTCGCTAGCCGGCAATAGTTCCGCCTTGTTACTTGCCCTACACTAAAATTAAATTACAATAAGATTTACCGCCATGCTCGCTATAATTAGGCAAGAATTCAGACGAATAGAGTAGCAACACTGGCTTTAAATGTTTTAGGGTTCTGTAAATAAAATAATAAAAGTGTGATACCTACATACATTTACTCGTCTACTGCTCCATATGCCTACCCCAATTTTAAGGAAGTAGCTTTTACTTTGTGTAATAATAAGCAAGGTATAAAATATACTTACACTATTTTAATACTATATTTAATTAAAAAAACATCCAGGCTAATAAAATCAGATATATTCGTGCACACAAATGTTTGTACTATACAGGGATCGGACCAGGAACGCTTTCTGTCGTCTAGATCAGCGTTTTTTTATGAATAAATCACGAAATAAAAATCTACGCAAAACTAATCAGAGAAAGAAATTAACATGGACGATTCTACCATCCCACTGTGTCGAGGAATTAAAATAATCGTTTATATCATTTTTGGTAAGTTAGAATCCTAAAACAGGATCAACTCAAGATAAGAATAGCAGGTGTTATTTCTTGACCTATATTAATTATATTATTGGATCTTTAAAGCTGTATAGTCTTGATCTAGGTAAGCGATAAATAAATTCAAAACCTTTAGATGCTTACTAGATGAAAAGTGGTGATTGAGAAGTTAAGATAAATAAAACATACCATAACCATAACACAACAAAGTCACTTCTCAAAAATATGTTTGTATTCCTATTTATACGGAACCACGCGACGGATACTACACGCATTAACCTTTTTTAGAGGGTTGAGCAGGAATTCGGTCTCTTTTTGTGGTTCTTTTTATAATCTGGTCAGGAATGTCCGCTAATAGCTTAAAAGGATTGTCGCTGGGTAAAGCGACAACCGTATAAATATCTAAACATAAGTAAATGTTTGATTGACTCTCTAAAGTTGTTTCAACGTAAATACATTTTGTAAAATTATAATCATAAAAACTGATAAATGCTCTCAAAACAAAATCCATTTTATTTTGTCTCTAGATTCTACACAGGTTTACGAAAATCATCAAACTATTCCAAAACAGATCATATCATCATCATCAGTTCATTAAACGTCCCCACAGAGGGTCACGAGCCTACCCATAAAGGATGTATAGGCCTTAGTTGTCTACGCGGGCCCAGTGTGGATTGACCGACTTCACGCACAACCTTTGATCTCTTCGCAGGAGTGAGCAGTTTCCTCACGATGTTCTTCACCGTAAGAGCGTCGGTAACGTACATATAATTTCGAAAATCGAAAACACATTGTACGTGGGAGGATTTAACTGCGCCCACCCGGTAGGAAGGCAACAGTCCACTCCATTGAGCCACCTATGCTCAACAGATCACATATCTCACTGATAACCGGTCACTCGCATCTAATAGGCGAATTTCGAGCAAATAGCCTATTCATTTTGATTGGGCCTGCGAAAGCGGGTCTTGCCAGCCTTACCGTACCGTAAGTCATACTGATGGCCCGTCGGGGTACATTACGCTATGTTATGGCGGCTTAAAGTATAAAAAGGCATTACAAAAATGCGCCCCTTTCCGCTCTCTACATTTTTGCAACATCCATTCGGGTTTTTGGTTATTATTATAATATTGAAGTGAGAGAATAATACGCGCGCATTGTTTTTTCTTAGTTTTATTAGACTTTTTGTCTTTGATTAATAATTATAGAAGGTTGAAGAGAAGTCATGGCAAACGTAGCATAGGTAACTTCAGTCCTCTTTACCAACGACATGGTAAACAGGATCAAAGGTAAGTGCGAAAGACCTGCGCGCAGAAATTTTTGTAATTTGTAAAAACAATTGTAATTGACTGAATTAATTTTAAAGTAAAATAACATACACTTTACCCAAAACAAAGGGCTAATTACCAATTAGAAGTAATTGTGAATTTGCAACCGTGTAATTGGGGTAATTTGAAAGTGCCATTCGTAATTATACAAATGTATTTTCTAAAAGTTTGTTTTTACAAAATTCGGTGGTGTGCTTTTTAAAAGTAAACCATGAAATGGGTAAAACAAATAAACATTGACGTAAATAAAGTAAATGAACCCTGTTTAATTACGCAGAGTAATTTAGAAAGAAAGACCAAATATTAATTTGGATTGTATTGTGGTTGGTTGGTTAAAATATGAATAGACAATTTTTGACAATGTCAAGGCGCCGTTTATTTTTATGCTAAAAATTAACTTTTATGCAGGGCAAACGAGCACACGGCTCATCTGATGGTACATGACACCGCCGCCCATGTACATTTCAATACCAGAAGTCACAGAAATGTGTTGCCGGCCTTTAGATGGGAATCATCATCATCATCATCAGCTCATTAAACGTCCCCACCGAGGGGCACGAGCCTACCCGTATAGGATGATTAGGCCTTAGTCGTCCACGCGGGCCCAGTGCGGATTGGACGACTTCACACACAACCTTTGAATCTCTTCGCAGGCGTGCATGAAGGTTTCCTCACGATGTTTTCCTTCACCGTAAGAGCGTCGGATAACGTACATATATTTTCGAAAATTCGAAAACGGGATTTGAACCTCAGCCCTCCCGGTAGGAAGGCGACAGTCCACTTAATTGAGCCACCGACGATCTAGATAGATGAGATTAGTTGAGAATACGCTCGTATTTTAAAGACACCAAGTCGTATCGCTCAGGAAATACCTCCGGCAGCAGCTGATTCCACAAATTTGTCATCCGCGGTCGATATCAAGACAAAAACATACTGTAGAACACTTCCATTCATCTAGGTTGTGAGGATGAATTTTGAGTTTTGCCTCGAAGTACGGTGGTGAAATATTGCAGCAAGAACTAGTTCGAATAATTCCTCAGAACACTCCCCGTGATATATGCGATAGCGGATGTAGAGTAAAGCCACATCTCTACGCAAACCTAAGGGATCCAGCGATCGGAAATAACCAGATCGTTGACGATTCGGCAGCTGATTTGTAGTGGAAAAATTTTAAGTTAATCAACAACGAACAATGTCATTTATTTTAATACAAATCGAGTCTTCTTTAGAACCAAAACAATAATGCCCATATTTCGAACTCCATCTATAACTTCCGCAACAAATCATGCATAATTCAAAGAGATTCACGACCTTAGAACAAAATATATATATACACAATTTCGTTATCTCTTCCCTTTCTTCTAAATAACGACGTTTACTTTTAACGTTTGAATTGCTCTCTCGTATGATTGGATTGAATTATTTATGCCGCCTGTTCTTTTAAGACATATTCTCCAATGGCTTGAGATCGTTTTTAAATGTTTCAAAGTCAAAATCCATTTATATATACGGAAACAACCGAAACATTTTCTTTTTACATTGCTGAGTGTACAGGACTGTCACATACCTGATCTCACATACAGGTACTCCTGATGGTAAGTGATACGCCCATCCATGACAGAGTAGCATTGAAGGGAAATTGACAACTTATAGGCAGTTATCGTTCTCCATCAATGCCACACTGCGCTCGACACCCGAGACAACAGATGTTAGGTCTCTTATAACCGGTAATTTTACTAACTACATGCCTTCATCCCAAAACATAAAAGTACGTAACACTCCTGTTTCACGGGACGATACCTGGCACTGCGGTGGTACCTACCTAGACGACTCAGTATCGAGTCTACCGCCAAGTAAAAATATATTTTCTATTGTATCTGGAGTCCTGGCGGTTAAATTCAGAATCTTTTGCTATTTGAATTTCGAAGATAGCAAAGAGAAGAAAAGCAAATGAAACTATAAAATAAGAAGTGAATCCATGGAAGCAAATGTATGTATGATCAATGCCCTCGACGTTTCGCAATGCACAGCTGTGTTCGGACTCTAAATGGGTCCCGAGCCTCCACTTCTGTTTTATTGGATTCGTCTTGCTTTGTAAGGAATTCGCGTTTAACTGCGATTGGGAGGGGCAACTTGGTGTATGAAGCCCGGAAAGTTTGGTTTATGGTTAGTTTCAAACTCCTCTGTAAGCATGCTTTCCAAAACCAAAATTAGGATCGAAATGCCTTTTTACATATATGTTCATTACAAAAAGCAGATTAGGTACAGTCAGGATTAACATCCATTTACAAAATATTTTCAATTAATATAATTAGACAGTTACCTATCAATAACACATGTAACATGTTACAATTACAATTTGTCGTAGCAAAAGCAGATACATTATGAAATCCACCAAGGAACTAAAAAAACCAACAGAATTAGGACCTATAGTAAATAAACAATATCTACATTTCCACCAAATATCTGACTAAAGAGTTAGTTTAAGGAGTTGAGTTCGAATTTCCATCCAACCTACTGAAAAAAATCCCCTCAAAAAATTGGAAAGACAGGATGATGCGGTGGACTTTTGGCAGGCAGAGAGCCATCTTCTGCGCTCGCCATTTATCCCGTGAAAAGGTTGTAAAAGTCAGCTGCCGCCAACAGCAGCTACCATTAAAAGAAGAATAATAAAAGAAACAAACAAACTTAGATTAATTAATGTTGCTATAAGACACAGTCGCTTTTCTCCCCAAACATATGTTAGGCTACCAAGCCCCCCCCCCCCCCCCGCAACGCCCTAAGCCGAGGTTCGAGTCCTGTTCGGGGACGCCCCTAGGCTCGTTGTGTAAATATTAAGGCTGAGAGCCATCTGCGCCAACAGCAGTAGTCAGTTCGAAAAAAAAAGTTGCTATAAGATCTCACACTGACATACTTAAAAAAAAAAACCTAAGTGACCGCCCGACGAACAAGCAACCTTGGATTGTGCAAATTACATAACATGAACAATAGTTCCCACGATCATAACCGTATGAAAAGAATTTTAAGCGTTTATTTGGTACTGCATAAACGTACAATTGCACAGTGTATTTAAATGTAAATGGTATAAGAATTCTTGTATCGTAGCGTTCTTCATAAAATGTTTTTTAACATATTGTCAAACATCATTATCGTCTAAAATGTCTAATTATTTCAACGCGGACCTATCCTTAGCCGTTGACATCCATCTGCTACTCGCCACGTTAACCAGGTCACTGGTCCGTGGTTTTCCCTATTTTTTTTTATAATATATATAATTTTTTTAATTCGGTATTCTCCACCATCCGCAATAAAATACCAAACCTTATTTTGATAAAAGCGCACCTTATTTTATAATTCGCTTCATTGATCACTTTTGTTTTTTTGCAATATTGTATTTTTAAATACACTGAAACCAATAAATATTAGTCAATTGATGATAGTGAGCTATGACGTCACATATCAAGAATCTCATACAAAATATGGAAACGTTCCTTTTTGACAGATCATAAAAAGTGCGACAACGATTAGTGGTGTCAAATACCCAACTACCATGCAGCATTGTCATAGGGAGATTGGGCTGTAACCCGCCCCGTGGCCTAATTTGGATTGGTGGGTGATAACGACTACATCCTGATTATAGCCAGGAATGACGTCTAAACATGCCCTACGAAGCACAGATTCCTGTTTCAAAACTGAGAAAAATCGCACCAAGTGACATTCACAAGGTCACTATTATTACCACACCGTGGAATCCGAACCCACGACCCAAAGTTCTCGTAAAGATCTAAACTCAATGCTTAACCATAAGCCCACGGAGGCAGTCTTAACAGTTTGCCACAACGGGCAAGTAAGTGATTAGCTTAGCAGCTAACTAAAGAAATAAAAAAATCTATCTACAAACTACACATACAATTACTCAATTGTCAGCTAATTAGGGGATTATAAACACAAATATATACTCCCTACTATAAAAGGTCTCGGAAAGTGGGTAAGTAAATTAATATCCCAGATTAGCAGGGTTCATCCCGGTTTAAATTAGTATCTACTGGTTCGGGTGAAGGTTCGATGAACCCCCATTCGTCTCCGTTTACTAAACGGTAATAATTCACTGGCAGAAGGTTAATAATGAATATCGCAGGCCAATACAATTTGTGTGGGACTTAAATCTCGACTTAGCGTAGCGGGAATGCTTGATGACTTAGAAATAGTACTGGTGAAAATAAGTAATTATCCACTGACATGCACAGAACGCCATCTAGCCCAAAACTAAGCATTATTTATAAAACGAGCTAGGTGTGTGACTTTATGGTATGTTTTTCTATCTATCTATTCAACCTATCGCAGTCCACTGCTGGACATAGGTCGCACTCATTTTGCGCCAGATATCCCGGCCCTCCGCTTTTCTCATCCAGCCTCCACCAGCGACCTTTCGCAAGTCGTCGGTCCATCGGGCCGGGCGTCCTACGCTACGCATGCCGAGACGCTGTCTCTACTCCAGAACCCGTCTGCTCCAACGGCCATCGGTTCTGCGACATACGTGACCAGTCCACTGCCACTTCAACTTGCTGATCCGGTATTTATTTACCCAAATAAAATAATGTGCTATACGATGGTCAGTATGAGTAAACTTACCTGCAACAAAAAATTACACGTGTTAAAGGCATTGCTAGTCATCATCTGTTTAATATAGATTAAAATAAAGAAAGGATGAATCTTAAGAGGCCGTGACAGCCTCCTGTTCGACTTTGGGCCAATTTCTCTATAGTCAAGTGTTTTGATATTATGTACACGTTTTTAAGTAGAGTAAGGAATATGACGAAAAAGGATTCGATTTAATGAGATAAAATTGTTAATACATATTATCCTGATATGTTACCAAATACCATTATATCTGTTAATATATCTCAGGGGAGTTCCACAAAGCTCCAAATTTAAATTGTATAAGTTAATTTACAACTTGACTTCATCGAGCTTCGTTGCGCTCAGTGAGCGCCGGGGAAAGTTGTCATAGCCTTATGATTTGCTATGCACAATCATAAATTGGAGATTATAAAGGTCATTTTCATCATCATTATTAGCTTTTAAATCCCTCAGGACGCAGGTCTTCACACACAGAAGAATTATGAAGTTATAAACTATGGTGATGATGAAGCTGGAACCCACCACGCTGGTCCGATGCGGGTTGGTGGGTGTTTATCACTATTATATTGAGACAGTATACCAGACTGTTAGCTAAACGTGCTCTCTCAAGCACAGAATAATCATTTTACTCAGACAAGCAGGTCATTTAGCCTGCAATGTCCTAACAAAACGGAAAAAAAACACTAGGTGATTAAATCCATTCCTCCATAGGAAGAATTCATTGTGATCCAGGACCCGTAAAATAAATATAAATCACTAGTGTAGAATACTACGAACGTTTATAAATTTCCTATGAAACTAATTAATTTGCGGTTCTTGTTATTTGCGGTGACAGATCGATGGATTTCGCCGAATACATGACACCCAGTTCAAAGGCTTTTTTTACTTAAAACAGCTACAGTAGCTAGCAAAGGCAGTCTTAATTGAAGATAAAGTGATATACGGCTAAGTAGTCGACCTTTGACAGTACATTCAGTAAATTAATCGAGAAACGCGCTAGTGATTTCCCTGCTAACCGACTGTTAACCTTTGAGACAAACCAATTTGCTGGATTGGTCAACACTGCTTGGTGTAGTGGCGTGATTGGACACGGTAATTGTTTTAAAGATCATCCAAATCTATAGCACCATTTTACTTTTCTATATAGCAGATGCAATCATCTTAGTTTGCAGTTCACTTTTTTACTTGTATTTTATAAACAGTAAGTACTTAAAAAATATTATGTCCTCCCAGACGTATCCGTCGACGGCGACACCCTGTCAGTCTGAATTTCGAAAGTGAACTCGGACATGACTTGCAAAACCAAACTTTGGAAAAAAAGTGCGGTTCCAATTAATATTTAAATACCACGAACTCAATCATATAAACTCTACATTAAATTGGTAAGGGCAAATCAGGCAGAATCATTATCCCGATTATCGGGAAATAAAGGCGATATTGTTAAGGACATAAAGCTTTTAACTACTAATAAGTAATAAATCGGTTCGCGTGGTGGGTTTCAGCCCAATCTCCTCATCATAGCCATACTGTGTGGCTACAAAGGCCGACTTCAGAAGCTTTTTGTTCGTCTAATGAATTTTTGATTCATTTAATAAATAAAACTGTTGTATTCTTATTTCGGTCACTGTTTCATTTTATTGAAAGAATTTGTTTTTATTAGGCTGATGATGAAAAATTAGTCATCACAAAAGCAATTTGCGTCACAAATACGCTTCTGCATGGTATTATTTGAATGCACGCTCAGATGCCTATCACCAACTAAAACCTCATGATTACAGCGTACGAACTCCCTAATTTCATAGAATGTCAAGGCAATATACAGAAAGGCACTCAAGATAATGTTCCGTAAAACTACTGAGGCTAATGTGCTGGAAAATTATAATTTCAGCCTGGAATGAGCGTGCAAAAACTATAAAGAACGGGTACCAACTATAATTGCTTTAGTACGTCAGGTCATTTTAATATTTTGGTTAATCTTCCACGACAAATAACTTTCAATTTCACTTTTGTATAAAATCATTTTGTAGTGTGTTTAATCTAGAATAGTTTCGTTTTTATTTCATTGTCTTCTATGAAAAGTATTTATGGAAGAGTTAGACCAAGACCAAGCGAAATAAGATATTCACACTAAAAATGGCATGTGCGAATGCAGGAGAAGAAAAGTTGATTGAATATTTTTTTCTTTTATATTTATACATTTAAAACAATTTCTTTAAATGTGATCACACTATCTATAATAATTGCATTTAAAAAGTCCCTAAATGATCCTTTTGATAAAGGAAGTCGTTTAATATTTTCATAACCCCTGTCTGTTACGGCATCTCCAGGAAACTTTTGAAATTAGATTTTCTATAATGTTTTTATTACGTTTCTTTAATAAAAAAAACCGTAAAGGATATAAGTAACTGAGTACACTGTTACATTATTTAATACATTAAAAACAATTTAAGACGTAATGTATGGTATAAATAAGCGGTGACTTACCTATACTTAATTGTTAATTAAGCTAACGATTATACAGGGTAATAAAACGCTCCAAGAATGCTACCTTAGCACAAACGCTCGTTGTAATCGATACGTAAACATATCACGTGGTGGAAATCCAATACATCATTGTTCTGGCCGAGTACCTGTTAGTAATAGTTGTACATAAAGTATACAGAGGTACATATGTAGACGGTAACACATCAATAATTATATAAGTAAATAATGATATAATTAAAAATCTTTGCATAAAGGGACCGATGCACACTTGCACCTGCAATTGCAATCTTGCATTGTGGAGACTTATATTAGCATTGTATTAAAATTAAGTACTATTTTTGTAAATATTTATGCTGTTAGTCTTCCGAAAATCAATAAGTAAAAATAAAATAACACTCTCTGCTATTGTGAACCAGTAGGATCTAAGCAAAATATCCGTTTGCGCAAATACTATTTATACCCAAATGATATTGAATCTATAAAGTTCGGCAAAATCCTAAATTTCCTCCAAGTTGTAAAATTGTTAGACGAACTTTAAAAGGGGGCGAGTCACAAATGATCTTTTAGATCGAGGTGACTACAGTTCTGTTCTGTCTGAAAACCATACAATTAAAACAGCAAATCCTACATATATCAATCTATTCAAGCTATCGCAGTCCACTGCTGGACATAGGTATCCCCCATTTTGCGCCATATATCCCGGTCCTCCGCTTTTCTCATCCAGCTCCACTCGCTACCTTCCGCAAGTCGTCGGTCCATAAGGCCGGAGGGGGGCCGCTTTATAAAGCTGTTAACTCAATATTTGCTCAACAGCTTACATGCGAGAAATTATGATGCCGTTGGTATGTATATAGCAGATTAAGCAACCGAAATACTTCTGAGAAACATCTCGTCTTGCAATCTCCTGTTTACATTTCAAAGATTAGCAATGATTCAGGCGTTATGCATTTGTCAGTACGTACTTATATTGAATTCTTGCACTGCAAAACTAATTGGCTACGGATATTTAAGAGTGAGTAGAGTTTGAAAAATGATGTAAATGAATTGATAAAAAATGTTTAATACATAATAAAATAAATAAGGGTTAACTTAGTTGCAACAAAATAATAAAAGTTTCCGGTAAATAAAGAAATTAATAGATACTATGATTATATCATTTGTTAGGAAACGTATATCAAGCTATGTCTGACAATCTATGTGGAGTAACAAATACTCTAAAGAAAGGAATTTACAGAAGATTAGTGTCAAGATGCCAACTAAGGATTTCGTTATTTTATTCTAAGGAGATACTTGATTTGAGGCACTATTTTGTACATATTTTATTAATTGTTTTGAAATATTTTTGTATCAAAAAAAAAAAAATTTTCTCGCTTTGTTAGTCCGTCACTGTTGTTCAATACAAAACAATTAAATACGATTAGATCGACTCATAAGAATTATTATTATTAACCAAAAGATACTATGACTAAATCAGAACTATACAACTGTATGAAAATAGTAACTTAGTCAGAAAGTTAATTTTAAGGGCGGAGGAAGCGCAGTCGCAGACAGTGACTAAGCGTTCGGTCTAGACTGGTAGGTAACACTAATGTACCTACATTAGTGCACGTAGGCACTGTATATATAACTTTACGAAGTCGGAATACAAAGACGCTTAGATTCCTTGGAGCTATCCCCCAGTGCCTTGGGTTTAGTTGGATGTTGTGTTAATTATTCTCAATGCAATGATATGGTTTGCGAGTACCTGAGTGACTTCTAAACATTTCTAGATTCGAGTTTGCAAATCAAATTTATTGTTTATGGAAGCATGAGAATATAAATTAATATGAAGAAAAGTTAGATCAGGAACAGAACTCACTTTGATTTTCTTTCGTAATACCTATATTTGACTTTACTCCTGGGAGACTACCTCCGTACCCAGAAATATTTATATATATACGAAATTACTTTCTTAAATATTGATTCCAGTTTAGGATCGTCTTTTCCTTTTTTTTCCAACTAACTACTTCTGTTAGCCGCAGATGGCCTTTACAGCTTCACCGGCAATTGGCGAGCGCAGATGCTCTCAGCCTTAAAATGTACACAACGAGCCTAAGGGCGTCCCCTATTGGAACAATTTAGGCTCCTCGTCAGCAAGGTCCTGCTAGAAAATCAGCGCTGCCGTATGTCAATTTGTAACAACGCAAGGCAGCCATTGCTGCGGCAGAGTCCTTTTTGACACGGGGAGATACTGCACTTATCATCTTTCTTTTCATTTTGTTATGTATTTTTCGCCTTTATGTACTTATTCATTGTATAACTTTTCTGTTCCTTGCTATTTTTCCGCTTTTCTTCTGTAACGTTGTCCTTTTTTATTATAAGTTGTATCTAATGTTGGTAAATGTAGTGTTTCCTTTTATTGTCAAATAAAGTTTTTTTCTTTCTTTCGTCCTAGATGTTTCTAAGTATCATGTAAAGAAAAATATATCTTAAGTATAACGTACGGGTCTTCCAATACCGCATGACTATAAGCATAATACATAACACAGGTGGGTGTCAAAGAATAGCATCAAACGTGTCTTCCGAAGCATTGAGGGACTCGAGACAATGGTTTTCGGTCACACATCAGACAACCAACCATTGTAATAGTCGCTTGACGACCATCCAACGAAAGCGTTAGCCGCTACGCATTGGAGAAATCTTCATCGTTATAAGTACAAATAGGTTATGTTTTGACAATTTATTGCATACAAAATTGGAAAGAAAGTTGTTTAAATGACGGTAAAAAGTTCCAACTATAATATCTCCACCAGACACCTATAATCACAAGTAATTTGGCAACAAATCTGTTTTGATGAAATCCTATTTATGACTTCCATGTCCATAAATAGTATAATTATAGCCTAAAAGTAGTCCACAGATGGTGGCATGCGCAACAATGTCCACCTAGATTTATGTACAACAAATGCGCATTATATTTATGAACACAAATCACTTTCTGACGACCTGATTGGAGTAATGATTGTAAAGAAGTCAGTTTATACACCAAGGGTTTCAAAGACACGATCTTTTACTTTTGTAATCATGAATTCATAAAAATCATTTGAACAGTTATATATAGTACTTCATAGATCAGTGCTCAGTATAATTTTGTTGATTTGGATGTTATCTGAAGACACAACCACACCTTTACGAGTTCTTTGTAAATAAAGAAATCTTGCACAGAATCAGTGGTCACAAATCCCTACTTATTTAAAATGATTAAGTAACTCTCATGTTCCATGTGTTTCAGATTTGAATGGAAATTGTAAAAGTGTATACCCACATAATTTTTTTAAATGTGAGTCACTATAACGACTCACAATTTAGTAGCGCATAAAGATTTCCGTAAAAATAAGTGTTCCTAAAGCAAGTATTCCACGCAGACGAAGTATCAGGAAAACATTCATTCATTCATCATCAGCTCATTAAACGTCCCCACCGAGGGGCACGAGCCTACCCGTATAGAGTGAATAGGCCCCCGTCCACGCAGGCCCATTGCGGATTGGACGACTTCACACACAACCTTTGAATCTCTCCACAGGCGTGCATGAAGGTTTCGTCACGATGTTTTCCTTTACCGTAAGAGCGTCGGATATCGTACATGTAATTTCGAAAATTCGAAAACACATAAAAGGCAAACGGTACCAAATATATACAATTACACGAAGTCAGCACTACACGAAACCTCAATATTTGTTTTCTTTTGTAAGTGAACATATAATAGCGTAAACAGCCGTGAAAATGTCAGCGCAAAGATCCCTTCATTTTCCCTAAAGTAAGTGGCTAAATAAAAAGGAATGTTCGGATATTACACGCCGGCAAGATGGCCGAATAACTAGAGCATCGGACCTGCGAAATCGTATCACATTATCTGTTCACTACAGAGCCGGACTACGCTTAATGCTGAGATTGGGGCCAAACTTTGTACACGGTTAGTTAGACAGAAAAAAGAGGGCACGTTGCATGCATACAACGTAAGAATTATTTATTTTATTTACTACGAGTATTTATTATTTTATGAATCAACATCCAACAACGGCACTAGTTTGTTTATTTATGTTCTCAATGGTCAGGGTAATATTTTTGTCAAATAAAAATAATTTTCGCTCAGATATCGAAAATAAATAATATTATCAATATATTTACTTACCCACGCTGATAAGGTGGAGGATCATTGCTTGTTTTGGCTGAGGTACGCAGCTATTAAATAAATAAGACGAAATTTACCAACATTGGGTCCAGTATATAAGGTAACTTAGTCACGGCATTGCATGCATAGGGAATCCAATCCAATACACGTATCATGAGGCAACAACTCCACAAGATACTCAAATTATATGTCATCTCAAAGTAAGACTTAATTGTGGGTCCCCTTTAATTTAAACATACATATTTTTGAACTTATTTTTTTCTACAACCTGCTTGATAAGACAATTTGGTGTCTAACAATACACACAAAATTGCCAAGGCAAGACATTGCATATACTGGGATGATAGTCCTTCCCTTTTAAAGAGAAAAATTAAAGAAACAAGACATGGACATTAATATAATTCATTGACAGAACTAGAGACTTATCAAGTTATGAGTCCGGCCCTGGCTAACACCGGTGGCACACGTTTGGATAGCACACGTTTTTCCGACACACCGTGTAATATTGTTACAACCGTGACATGTAATGGAGAAACAATTGGTTTGTCTATAGATATAATTAGTTGCGTGACTGGTACGCGTGGAAAGGCTTATCCACGTACATTATTTGTTGTGTACCAGTCGGCTACATGTCATATGCGGTTAATTAGACATACTCGAGGAAGCTTATTTACAAAGGGATGTAATTAGTATCCATCATCGAGGTTAATATCTTTAAGTCTCAGATTTTTGAGTTTTTATAAATTTGTTTATTTAGGTCCTATTATGCCTATGGCAAATAAAATCTCATAGAAATGATGTGTGGGAAGGCTTGTGCCCTACAGTTAACTGTTATAAGCTGATAATGATGAAATTAAAATCAGCATTTTTATTTTTTTAATTTTTTTTTTAATTAATAGGCTGATAATGATGAAAATAATGGGGATCAGCATAAAAGGAAGCTATTAAGCAGATATTTTTTAAAATATGATTATGTTTTGTTTGCAACTCTTTATTATTTACGCCATTCAAGTTTTTTTATCTCACTGTAATCATCAACTAGGAAGGTAGCAAGATCATTGTAAAGTAAAAAAACTTGCCGGATTATCCATCAGTTTTAATTGAATTCAACAAAGCCTTGATCGATGATGATCGGTAACTATCAACAAGTCCAATTTAAGAGTATGCTTTTTGCTTTCAAATTCAATATCAGTACCAATTGTGTTCTATTGATGCTTTTTGCTGAACTGATTAAAGAAGTATCGTTAAAAAACTGGTAAAAAGTTGCAGCTCCCCTTTTATGACGATCTTTACAAAAACGTTACGGTTTTTATCTGGATCGTGCTTTTGTGCTGCATCAGTATCCCTTAATTAGTATCATTGTCTCTTTAATTGGTCAAAACAGCCTTGTTTTCGGTTTTATTAAAGTTTAATTTTTAATGGCATTGTTCTAATAACTTATGATTTTATTTACTTAGGTTATTAAGGGATTAACTGTGAAATAAGTGTATGAGATTAAAACAATACAGACAAAAGTTTTAGTTACTTTATCGAACTTAAACTTACAACTTGCATACAAAAATGTGATAACATTTACACACTTTTGATATAAAATAAACACATACGTTTTACGTAACTCCACTCGATTGCGAACCGATCAATGGTCCGGCGTTTAATTATTGCACGAAACAATGGAAACGTTTGCGGACAATCACAGTGTTGAAACAAAACGTATTATTTCGCGTTTGCTATTAATGTTATTACATTCACGTCCGTAGACAATAATAAATGGCGGTGTAGATTAATGTGTGGATAAATATAGTAGTTATACATATTTGGATTTCGATGGTGTCTTATTTTTTTTAATAGGTCAGCTAAATTTGACGACCCATTTGGTGTTGCGGTTGAGAGGTCGGCTGCAACACCAAGGGTTCCGGGTTCGATCCCCGGGCAGTACAAACATTTGTGTGCATGAACATGTCTGTTTGTGTCTGGGTGTTTTATTTATTTATTTATTCTTTATGCACCAAATACAATAGCACAAAGGCGAACTTAATGCCTAGAGGCATTCTCTACCAGTTTACCTTCGGGTCAAGCAGAAAAATTAAATTGGGTGCGGTATATGAAAAAGAAAAAAACTATAACAGTATATAGCACATCTAATACTTTAAAAACCAATATATATATATATATACTTATGCAAACAATACATACACTGGATAACACATATTAAAAATAAACATACTCTGATGAACTTAAATAACCATAGGTGTAAATAAATAAATAAAAAAATATATACATACATAAAAATAGATATTTTCATAAGTATAAATACAAATAAATAAACAAAAAAGAGAAAGAAGCAAACACATCATTTGGTCAATCGGAAATAATCCCAAACTTTCCTTTTAAATGACGTCCTTGTGAAAGATCCCCTTATATCAATTGGCAAATCATTCCAAAGCCGCGTTGCTTGAAGGGTAAACGACTTGGATAAAAAGTTGGAACGGTGTAAAGGGGTATAAATGCGAAGACTACCTGAGGAGCGGAGAGCACGATCATGTGTTTGTGACAAAAACTGAAATTTATCTTTTAGGTAAGAGGGAGATGAAGGATTATTAACAATATTATAAAGTGCACAAAGAAGTCTTACATTTCTACGCTGACGTATAGGGAGCCATTTAAGTTGCATTCGATGAGAGGAAATGTGATCGTATTTACGGAGACAGAAAATAAATCGAATACAATTATTTAAAAGTCTTTCTAATTTATTCAGCAGAGTTTCCGAAAGGTCAGGATAGCAGATATCAGTATAATCAATTATGGGAAAACAAGGGTATTTATGAGAGAAAGTTTAGTTTTCATGGGAAGAAAATATTTGTGACGATATAAACCCCTGAGACAACCGATGACTCTATGGTGTTTTCTATGTATATTATGTATGTATGCACAAAAAAAGTATATAAGTATGTTTGTTCGTTGTTTAGTACCCGTAATACAGGCTTCACGCTGAACTTGGGGCTAGATGGCGCTGTGTGAATGTCAGTGGATATTTATTTACTTAATTTGCACACTATAAGTAGGCAACCATGATGAAGATGATAATAAGTATCTGCTGTAACGTATAACGCCTCAGTGGAGGGCATAGGCCTCCCCGCGTAGCATATCTAAAGTCGACGGCTTCTTTTAATTTTAAACAATCATGTGAGTCAGCGTGCAAGGTCCTAATCAAACTGGGATAAACCGCACAAACTCACTTTCACCATGCGGTCGCCCCAAATGATTCAAATCCATGACCCCCCAATGTATGCGACAATCTAAATCCAGCTCACCCACGGAGGAGTTTATAATATTGTTTTGCATATTGGAAGTAGTCGTATAAATAGAGATATTAAGTCTGTAGGAAAATGCAGTACATAAAAGTACCTAAAGAACCCCGAAATAGTCACATAACACCATTTTGTCTATAAACATACACGAGTACCGTTTAATATTGAAGTAATTAACCCAATTTATCTTGTTCTAGCTTTGACTCTATAAATAACAGGAGCGTATTATACCCTTGCAGCCAAGACGCATATTGGGCATTACATCTTCATTGCATGTCCTAATTTATGGGACATGAAGTCCTAAATTAGACTACCTATTTGGGGAGGTGCCTAAATAAATTGTGACTGTTTTACTCTGCTACCATACTTACTGTTCTATTTCGTCTTCTAACATCAGCTAGATAAAAGGCTACTAGCCGTGTAATGAAACTTTTTAATTTGGAAGAGTTGTATCACTCAGTGTGTTGAAATACGTGAAGTAGGTAAGGTTAACTTTGTAAGATCCCATTTTGGAGAGACTCGATTTTTTCCATCATTAATAACGTACTTAATAACGATACTTTTTTTCTACATACTTCTAAGTTATATCTTCTTAAGAATAGTATACTTGCTAGCTTTTTATAATACTTCATAAAATACCAAAAACCATTTATTTGAGTAAACTTTCAATATAATAACACTAACATCAAACTAAAAACCATAAAACTAAATAAAATAATTAAAAGCCCTTAGGCCCTTAGGTAAAGTTTCGAAGATACTGGCAGCGTTACCCCTTTGAATCGCTAAACTAATTCTTTGAACGAGGTAGCTGCCAGATCTCCGGTCAAAAACAATTGTTTTTATGTTTTAATTTTCAGTTCCTGATAGTCATATATAGCTGCATTTTTAGAGGCTGGTTCTGATGCAATGTGTTGTACAAACCCGTACCTCTAAGGTTCTCATTGTATAATTTCAAAAACTTAATGCTCGTTTCGAAAGAGTAATACACTACCAATTCCAAATATGACAGATAAGTAGTTCCTTCAAAATATATCTTAAAACACAGATAAAGTCGCAACAGCAATAGCTAGTTAAAAATATATTCATATTAATATATTAGCATAATACACGTATTTGTCACAGTTAAATCTGTCAAAGAATACGAATACGTGTACTTGTAGTTGTTTATGAGATAATGTCTATGACCTTCACAAACTCATGGTCAAGGGCCCCAAAGTTTTTGTGGGCGTCCGTAGGTACATCATCTCTTGACAGTTGGACATTAGGATGACTGAGTGAGATCACACCGTAAACGATACGCTTGAAGTTAGATGATATCTTGGAATATTTTTATAAATAACTCTAGTAATATGACTACAGGTTATTTGTACGGGAAGCTTGTTGTGTTGTATTTAGTTTTTATGCATACGGAGAGAAAACATATTGTAAGACCATAGTGTCACATGATGGACTTTTCCTGTTAGTAGGTAAAATATACGAAAACTGGCTGTTAAAAATAAAAAAATAGTTTATTTGCATGTATGAAGCTAATCTCATGTGTTAATATTTCTGGGCAAGTTTAGGACAGCGCAAAGAGCCATCCTTTACCATCTTTTTGCAAAGTCATTAATGTCATAATAATAATGAAAAAGCTATATATATCAATACCCACGAGAAAAGTCTCAGAGTTCATATCAAAAACGAGATAAATGGTTAATTCCGTTGTGCCAAGAGAACATTCAGTACCATATGAACTTAAATTTAGTGGCACTGAAACAGTGTACCGGTCAAATAAGCTATAGTGATGAAGCAAAATTTTCTGTTATTGTATTTAGAATTAAGTACTTTGAGCGTATATAACACGTAACGTCGCCGTAGAGCGTCGGTGGCTGAATGGTGTGGACTGTCGCCTTCCTACCGGGAGGGCTGAGGTTCAAATCCCGATATATATGTACGTAATCCGACGCTCTAACGGTGAAGGAAAACATCGTGAGGAAACCTTCATGCACGCCTGCGAAGAGATTCGAAGGTTGTGTGTGAAGTCGTCCAACCCGCACTGGGTCCGCGTGGACGACTAAGGCCTAATCACCCTATACGGGTAGGCTCGTGCTCCTCGGTGGGGACGTTTAATGAGCTTATGATGATGAACACGTAACGTATAATATCATTCAAAGATTATTTTTATATATACAATATAGTTTACGCTCATTTACATTTGTTAGACCACTTTAAATCGGATATACGCTAAACTTTAAGGGTCGCCAGGGCGTATCGCTTAGGACATATTCCAGACGGGAACTTATTCCACAGTTTTGTCGTACAGTAGTTTCAGATTGTTCGCATTGCCACCCGCGGAGGTGTCTCCAAATAGGGATATGAATCATCACAACATGTAATCAGATGACGAAATTTTTTGTAAGCTACACGTGGTTACGTATGCTTACGCGCACCCACGTTTATTACGGCTACTATGCTACTGTGTAAGAATAGGCAGTCGTTTGAGAATGATTACGGGGAGAAAAACCCGAAAATTTGAGAAGTAAAAAAGGGCTAGATGGTGTGGCAATACCCAACAAAAGATTTTCTGTACCAAAAAATGCTGAAATAATCATAAAGCGTCTAAAAAATGGCTCGTGACAAAGCGAGAAAGTAAGTAGTGTTGACATGGCGAAAACCCCATACTTAGGTAATATTTTCAAGATGTGAAAAAGGGCTTTAATTTATCGGGCTAAATATTTAAAAAGGAATTCACTCATATTGTATTGTATAAAAGTACTGGATCTAGGTAATGAATAATTAACGCTAAAGGCTCTTAAATATATGGGATTAGCTTATGGCTTATGTCAATTACATACAGTTGGCGATAATCAATCAGTTAGATACGACCACAGATTTCCCAATACAGGAGATGGGGCAAGCCGCGTTTAAAGTGCGACAACTGTAAGCTCAACGAGCATACACTGGCTACCAGTTTACGCTCTGTGAGACGAGTCAAGACGCACGAATATTAGAAGAAATTACCGTTTTTTTCCAAAATGCCATCCTGTGCAATTGCAACATGCCATCATCGCAATGAATCAGTAAATTTACAAGAAATATAATAACTTTCACAGGTAAGGAAAAGAAATTGCGACACTGGGACTGCCTATAAACTTGGCGGCTTGTCCAGTCTAATGTATATTCTGATGTCTGTGGATACGACAGTTAGGACATTGCAGTGAATCAGCTGCTTGTATGAAAAGGAACGTGCTCAAATAAACCAAAATGTTTTGTTCGGGTCAGTGTGTGAATAGGAAAAGCAGACCTAATGACTCAATGCCTCCAAGATTTACGTCTGGTGCTAATAAACCGATTACACCATCCTATATGTCTGGTTATAATTTTATTTAAGCAATATTTTTGTTCGTAGTAGTACAGAACTCTAAATTATTAAGCGATAAAAACTTAATGTGAACAAAAAGTAAGTTCTACTGCTATTTTTTGTTGGCTCATACATACGAAACCAGGGTCACCGACCTTACTGCCCCACCCATAGATCGTTAGAAATAATTATAGTTAAATGTTCTTAGTTACCTTCGTCTAGTTTTGAAGGCCTCGTATCTGAAAATATGATATTGTTGGAGAATGGTAGAGAGTACAGATAAGCGAGGTAGTTGGATTATTCCAGAAAAAATATACTTAAGAAAGGTGTTCTAGAGAATATGACTCCCTTCCCCTCTCCCTCTCCCCACTCTATGTGATTATACTATCACGGTGTAACTTAGTAGACGGCAAAAGAAAGGAATAACTCGCGGGGATTCCTGTACCCACAAACAAAAGTTATTCTATTAGCTATCCGCTTAAGTCAGGATGTTTGCCCAAAGGACTATTCTATGGGGTCCTTTAAGCGGCGAGTAAATTGGTATATTTTAAATGGTCGACAACGCGCATGTAGGGCCTCTGGTATTGCAAGCATTCATAGCTTCGGTTTACTAGGTGGTAGACTCGATATTGAGTCGTATAGGTAGGTACCACCGCAGTGTCAATATTATCCCGTGAAACAGGAGTCTTATGCACTTTTGTGTTTCGGGATGGGGGCACTAAAGCTAGTGAAATTACCGGGTATAAGATACCTTACATCTGTTGTCTCTGGTGTCGGGCGCAGTGCGGCGTTGACGAGGAATAATAATTGTCTATCAGTTGTTGGTCTCCCTCAATGCCGCTCTGTCATGGTCAGGCGTATCACTTACCATCGGGTGAGCGTCCTGATCGTCCCATACACTTATAACATAAAAAAAAAACCGCTTACCTTCAGGTGGCCCGTAGCCTGTTTACAACTTAGTAGTATAAAAAATATCTTTGAAAGTTGTACCAATTTTAGATAAACAATAACTAGATGTAATATATAGACACAATTAATCATATAAAATATGTATACGTTTAGTGAGTGGTAAACTTATGATTACAGAATGAGTTATCATCATCAGCAGCTCATTAAACGTCCCTACCTCTACTCGTGTCCCTCACACGAGTCTACCCGTACGCGGGTGTTTAGGCCTTAGACGTCCACGCGGGCCCAGTGCGGATTGGCCGACTTCACGCACAACCTTTGAATTTCTTCGCAGGCGTGCGCAGTATTCCTCACGATGTTTTCCTTTACCGAAAGAACGTTGGATAACGTACATATAATTTCGAAAATTCGAAATCACATTTGAACCTCAGTCCTCCCGGTAGGAGGGCAACAGTCCACAACATTGAGCCACCGACTTATACATCGCTTGAAATTATTGACAGATTTGTTCAATAAAAAAATAAACCATGTATGGACTAGATCAGCTTACATCGCAAGTACAAATGAAATGCCCAGGACACTGTTACTAACGATAGGTGAGGTCAGGTGTAATTGGCCAGTGTACATGGCGGATGTCCCTCGTTACACGGCCTTTTACTATATCATCGTATCACGGCTGTTATATCTAGCTTCGGTTGAGCAGGGAACTTGTTATTCCTTTGCACAATACTTGCCATTAACTTTTATGACGGTTCAAAAATGACATGTAAAGACCTAAGCGAATAATGCACGTTTGAGTTTTAGTTTGATGGATTTCCACTCCTTAGCACTTAAAAAACTTAAAGCGACGCGTTTTTGGTATATCAAGTAATAGAGACAGGGTCTTAATTAAATGCAATTCATATATTTAACGTTCTTTTGTGTAATAAAAAGTATATTTCATTTGGATTATATATTTTTTAAATAAAAATAAAAAGAGTTTGTTGACCATACCGACCCATAAAAAAATATTTCCTTTTTTGTAGTGACACCAATTTACATCACGTCCCGTAAATGCATTGAGAAGTGTAACATTAGGATATTATACACCTAAACAATTTTGGAATTTAGAAAAGAACGAGGAGTATATATTTAATATTGAATAAACAACCACATCAATTTAGGAAAATAACGTATTTGATAGAATGAGTTCATAACTCATTAACCTCTATCATCAAATCCCTAACCGATAGTATCCCTGAAAGCGTTTTCCAAAATCCGCAAGCTTAACTCAAATTGGCAAAGTTCATTCATAACCTGACTTCAGACTAAGCCAAAGGTAGCGATGCAGCTCAGTCAACTTTTGTAAAATATACTTAGGTTCTAAATTTGGTGGTGGTTTTATTTATGATATCCTACTGCAGTAAAACATAACAAAAATAAAAATTATATCACATCATTATTGGACAATACCATGAATTGACTAGATGCGGAATCACGACGAAAATAATGTCAACCGTGTATCCGATCAGTTATTGTCATATTTATTATTTTAAAAATTTAATAAAATTATGACCTTATCGCGTCATTACAACGGTACAAAATCAAAGCACGGGCATACTATTTCACTATGACATGAAGCGAGCAACATGAATGAAAATTCTGCTCAACTGACGCGAAGGGCAAAATTTTGCCGCGGACACTTTTGAGTGAGATTGTACATCTAATTAGTTCATTATCTAAGACTCCAGTACTCATCTGCCCCAACTGCCTCCGACTCTGCGACATATTTGTCCAGCCTACTGTCATCATCATCATCAGCTCATTAAACGTCCCCACCGAGGGGCACGAACCTATCCGTATAGGGTGATTAGGCCTTAGTCGTCCACGCGGGCCCAGTGCGGGTTAAAAGACTTCACGCAAACTTCGAATCTCTTCGAAGGTTTCCTCACGATGTTTTCCTTCACCGTAAGAGCGTCGGATAACATACATATATTTTAAAAATTTGAAAACTCATTGGTACGTGTCGGGATTCGAACCTCAGCCCTCCCGGTAGGAAGGCGACAGTCCACACCATTGAGCAACCGATGCTCTTACTACTTACTGCCTACTGTCACTCCCAGTAAATATATAAATAAAAAAGAAATAAACATGTATTACGCACCAATAGCGAATCCCGCATCCGGTTTCCGTACGAAATCGACAAATGGCGCACGAGTTCTCACCTACCCGCAAACGCTATTCCGGGAATAAGCTAACGGAGCAATAACCGGCAATAATCGTGGCAGCTACTTATGCATTTGGCTCGCGTCGCCGAATTCAATCCCGAACCAAATTGTGGTATGAAAATTTTCACGGGTAACTTCTGATGATTCTACGAATTTTCCTTACAGTATGTCTTTTAGACAGGAGAGGGGATGTAAGTGGAAAAATGTCTTATTGATTCGTTGCTTTAGAAAACTTTTCACCTGAAACCAGGTCATTAGGTTTTTGAAATCTATTTAGAAAATCTGGGGAATTGCCTAAACGTGTGACAATGTAATATAACTAGGAGCTAGGATATGTCCTTTTGCAACGTTATTATTTCTATCATCTACTGGTGAGAGAGAAATATACAACTAATTATTTTAAACCACCATCATCATACAGCGCCATCTATCCCCAATTTAACCATATCACCGCCAGGATTCCAGACACAATAGAAAACCAATTGTTTCTGTTGGATGTATCCGTCAGTGGCGTTTAAAAGGTTAAGCATGGAGATTTTGGATGGATTTCCTATGAGGCTCACTCACTATTCGCCAGGTGAATCACGTTCCATTGAATTTCGTCCTATAAGATGCAGGCTTTGTATCCCCTACAGGTCTTCCAGACTAGGAGCTAGTTATTTTTAGAATACTTGCCGGTGATAGTAGTAAAAAAACCTTCAATCAAGGGCTTAAAAATGTTTCCTACGCTGCACAATATGGGGTATACAAACATAATAAACTGTACCTTCAGGGCATGAAGCCAATTTCAACGATGGTGGAATAACAAACTAACCTCTAGGTAACCGTAATAAACCATTTAATCATAATATTGTTCGCTGGCACTATACAACCTTTCGAATGTGAAAAAAATTCTTCCATGCGCATTACATATTTGGAACATTGAGCCTTAAAGAGAACCTTGTCAATGGGTGGCGATGTTTTTTTTTTCAACAGATATATCTTAATATGCTCATCCACTCGCTAAATCACAAAAAAAAACAATTTGCTTTCAAAAATAATGAAAATCTCACTTTATTGTTTTTATTACCAACACGCCATGACCTCAATACATTAAAACGACGTTTACATTTATTTAATGCTTTGTTGTAGTTTTACTCGTACTTGCCTCTTTATCAGGAAAAAAGTGTCAGAAAGTAGCCTTCGTTTTTATTTAGGGGCTGATAGTTATTATTTAAGCAAGGTCATGGCTTTTAATGGATAAAGTAAAAAAGTAACAACTTAATAGGCCTGTTACGACCTATATATTATGGTAATAACTTAGGACTCGAAACTGACCTATAAAGTAATAAAAATATCAATTAATGTTCAATGCCTTTGTCAAAGATGTGTCATTTAAGCCATCATCACCTGTTTGTTTTTGTTTTTTATTTATAGAAATGTATAAGTGTATTATTAATAATAATGTCTACAAAATGCCTTAATTAATTGGTCGGTGGGAGAACATATTAACTTTTGTATTTTTATGTATTGCACCATAATATCGAAACTAAGCATCTAGTCGGAAATATGAAGACTTTACAAAGTTCAATCATGTTTGAACTGCAGAATGATCAAATCCGAAACCCTTGGTGTAATTATTTTTATTTTTCACCGCATCTTCGACAGATATGTTATAATAATAGACATAATATCTGCCAGCAAAACGCCTTAGAAGAAATGCAACCTAATTACAGTCTTTCTAGTGAACATAGTAATCGTATAGTTATAAATCCAGAATTGTCTCATTATTTATCTGTTAATACCGCCGTTTGGGATGAATGATAGCTGTGTACCGATATGTGAACGAAATTATTAATAGAAACGTACGTATCCTGAACGTGGGCAGTCGATATTGGATATAGGCGTTTATTGCTTTCATATTACATTTGAGCTTAACTATATATCGTGTTGCAGTCAATATTGTAGTTTAGGGTGTTCTTCATTGTGCACCAATTTAGGTACATGAACTAACTTTATAAATTTTGAGCCTAGAGCAAGAGCCTATCCTAGATGTATGAAATGTTTAGTGAAACACCGTATTATTCAATCTGTGGTTTATATCTTAGATGGGTACTGCAGAACAGATACGGTTTTGCCATAGATATGCCAAAACAATGTCTTATACAATTCAATGTCTTGTATTGAGATGTCTGTGGGTTTTGCCCATTATAGATTGAATATCTTTCGGGCATAAAAAAAATATAGTAACACTTATAAGAGTTCCTACTAAAAATGTCCACATTTAAAAATTAAGTGCATTGATCTCCCCATCAGCTCGTCTTTCAATGCCAGTACCACAAAATTATGTTATGACCTATCCTCCAACTTTCAGAGCAAACGCCAACCTCAGAGTCCTGGAAGGAAGGACCTTCCAAAAACCTGACAATCTCACTGTTTCAGCATGGTCTTTATACTTTAATATGTAAAAATAGACATAATCCGCAAAGGACTACAAAGCTGTGGTAAATGGGCGTCCAAAGTTATTTAGGTAAGAAAATAACACACTTTCAACAGTCCGTGGCATAAACAAAAATTATCTTATCTTGCTTAGAAACAACATTCGAATAAACAATTAAGGTGGCTCTGGAAACCTGAAGCATTAAAAAGACATTCTAGACTTGACCAATCCAGTTCTGGATGAGTCAGTACTGATGATTTAAACAGTCTTCCCCGTATTCTTCTCTCAATTATTACTCCAGAAACTTCGTTCACATTTTGACTGCGACATTCGTACTGATCTTAATAAAATCGTGGATAAATAAATAACATGCAGTACAATCCGGAATCTACTTTATTAGTTTCTGAGCAAACCGCTGATATCGATAATATCGCAGACATAGGAACTTCATTAAAAGTATTGTTCGTGTCATAGCCTTCAACATATTGGTACCAGAAAAGAAAATACGAATACAATGTTGTCGGAGCACATATTGTTGTAAGCACATTTAAAATTGTTTTATGAAAGTTTTCTTTATTTTTCCAGGATCTCAACATTATAATGATTTGAATTCCCATTTCAAATTTTCTGCGAAAAGGACAAAAGAACAATCAAAATCAGTCAACCTACTTAACATATTTGCTTGGGAAACATCCATGGAAAAATATAGTTTAAAAGAAGACCTCTACCATTTTTGAAGTCAGTTTACAATTAAAAATGCTTCTCCTAGGTCAGCCAGCAGGCAGTGAAACCACGGCTCTTGACAAGCCAAATTACACATTAAAGAAAAAAAGCTCGAAGAAATCAAAAAACCTAGTTTGAAATCTAGCAAAACTAGTTTTAATAACACATACCAGCGACACATTGCCAAAGGCCAAATAAATATCCGGAGCATTGGCGCCGCGGGCGGAACTCGAAATTGCAATATTTTTGGCACAATGCAACTAGGACAGTACGGACTAGGGTTGCCAACCATAGCTTTAGGTAGAAGTATAACTTAAAATTTAGAACCTAGTGCACGGCAAGATCGAGGACATCAGCCACGACACCTGGAAATTTCTAACAAGCTAGGCAGACCAGAAGACAAAGATATCTCTAACCTTAAGCATTTAATTTTCCAGAAAATTCGTTGGAAAAACAATAGAAGTTGCATTTCAATGGGTAACCCAAGAAAGCAACAAACAGCCATCACAGACCTGAATAATTATATAGTACAATAGACGACCTTAGACAAAATTTTACGACCCATCTGGTGTAATGAAATCGGCTTTTCCACTAAGAAGTCCCGGTTCAATGCCTAGGCAGTGTTCATAAGTGTGTGCATGAACATTTAACATGTATGTTTGTATTTGTCTGCTCTATGAATAGTATGTATGTATTCATAAAAAAGTATAATGTTTACCATTTATTTAATACCCATAGTACACTCGCCTTTCTTAAATTATGTCTAGATGGCGTAGTGTGAATTTTGTACACATATTTTTCATTTTAATATAGTACATTTTGTCGCAATAATAAATCTATTACAAATGGCAGCCCTATGAAGAACAATCACGGTACTCCAATAGTCGATAGTGGAATGTTCGAGTTATTTGTGTATTAAATTTAACGATTTCGTGCCGTAAAATTATATAAACTGCGGTCATTGTGTTTTCAGATGGAAGGTATTATTAAGAGTGCGTGATTTCAGAGTTAAATAATCAATTTGTGAGGTTTCAAATATTTTTTTTGCACTCATAATTAAGTTTTGTTTACCATTTCATTGTTATATTGGATTCAAACGGACTAATTGTACTAGAGTTAATATTTATATCGCGCTAAATGTTTCTTATTTCAATAAAGAGTAAAAATGTTCTTCGTTCAAGATTTTAAGCATCCCAGTTTACTGCAGTTTTCAAAGATATAATGGGTTTTCCTACATCTCTCGGATTTGGATTCGAAATACATACTTCTACTACTCCGCTGGCTCATTGATCCGAAGTAAGTCTTGGCCTCTGATACAAGAGTCCGCCATCTTGGTCGATCCTGGCCCCTTCCCGCCAAACGTCCTGGAGTTCATGGAGATCAGACTCGACGATGCCCTTCAAGCGGTAACTAGGACAGCCTTCTGGGCGCCGCCCAACCGGTTGGGTCAGGTACGCTCCTTCACTTGGCGATGCTCCTCCATTCTCTCCAGGTGGCCAAGCCATCGAAGACGCGCCTTGGTCTCGCCGAGGATGTTGGGTGTGGACATTAATTCTAGGATCTCGGCATTAGTGCGAATTCTACAACTATCGTCCGGCCTTTTTACTGGGCCCAGAATCTTACGGAGCACAGAGAGAATCTGACACAAGGAGTTTCCGCTCTTCTTTAAACATTAGCATCCAAACTCAGTTTATAAAAAACAATATTAAAACTGTATTTAAATTTACTTATCAATGTATTCTATTCAATCTATTCAAAAATGGCCGGTCAAAAGGTACATCTTAGACTCTGCCTAATAGCTTCTGGCACCTATTCCATGACCTTGCAACAATTGCAAGATCTTGACAATCGTTAACCGAAAGACAAAGATCGTGAGTTTTTGATCATAAACCAAAAGCCCATCGAAAGTGGTATATACTATAAAGAATGTTACTAGCCCCCACGAACAGGTTCCCTTCAAAGTTATAAATACATTGATATCAGACCCATATCCTAGGAATAATATTTGATACAACTGTCAGATATTAATGTTACGGACGGGAAATCTGTTTAGTTTCTCAGTTTGTTGTTTGTTTAATAACTTCCATTCTAAGTTTATGCCATTACAGAAATTGTCGGAAGGTATTGCTGTCCAACATAGGATTCAATTGTATATTATTGACAGGACTGATGACAGATGTCTCGAGTCAGGTCCCGACCCGAGATCCATTAAACTCGGTATTAGCTCTTTTGGCTTGATTAAATTCATTTACTTTACTGTTCAAATAAAGTTTTTATATACAATACTTCTTATATGGTCTCCTTCTTATCTCCGTGTATGAAGTCGACTTCTTATTAGACCTCAATTTCAGTTTTCTCTCTTGACATATCAGTAACGTTTTAGTTTTCAGCTGCATATGTGTGTGCGTGTGTAACCTACGACGGGTAAGACAGTGAGTGCAATTACTGGACATTGCGTCTCAACATCTTTCCATCTCAAGTAAGGAACTGCACTAAAGTACTTTCTTTAAGTACTTGTAACAATACTTTAGTAATATTTACTGGAAGAGCGGTCTCATACTAATATAAGGTTTAAAAATATGAACATGAGGGGATTTTTACCCTTGTTTAAAATGTTTGGTAAATAAAGATTTTTGTACATTTTTTTTGGTTTTACCCTGTGTGCATTGCAACAAATTTTGTATATTGACTACAACAAACATCTTTTAAGCGTGGAAAGTCCATAAAGTATACAAAAAAAAGTAGTTTTTTTAACTATCAGTACTCATTTAACGCCAGATATAACAATCTTCTCTTAACCTAATTTTGAATCTATGCGCCCGTAACTTTTCAAAAACCCTTTATCAAGCTGCTTTCATTCCGTAATACGTTTTCTCCATTGGCCATTACAACCTCAACTACAAGTCACACATAATACTTATATTTTGGTTCATAAAAGGTAGAGCAATCCCACGTCCTGAGCTATTCAAGCGGCAAGTCGGGTAACGAAGTATAGTTACGGCGAATCCGGAGATGAGGTTAGCACCCTGATCACGTAAGAACAACCCTAACACCACACAAGGTGTTATGACTGTTTATCGGGGTGAAATTTAAGCTGAGCCCATATTTGGGATAACTTCGTCCCATATAATAACGAGTTATTGCCAGGAATTGTTCTTATTTTGAAAGCATAAATAAATATCCATTGACATTCACACAGTGCTATCTAGCTTCAAATGAAGCATTCGTCTGTAATAAAGAAACTAAACAACTACTACACATACTTTATTATATAGTTTTTTGTAAATACATACATAATATAGATAGAAAACCACCCAGAACAATACAAACAGACATGTTCATGCACACAAATGTTTGTACTACCTGGAGATTGAACCCAGAACCCTTGGTGTAATAGCCGACGTGTCAACCATTAGACATTAGTCATAGGCAAAAGACATCACATTTTAGTCAATCTTATTTACCTAGGATAGATCACGCATTCATAGTTAAAAACCAATAATTACTGTTGTTTTAAAGATCCCCAAATTATACCTTTAAGGAAATACATACACAGGTCCATAGCTTCGCAATGGGAATTTTTTTTTAACCAAATCGCTTCGGTGGCGTTTTGCATATAATTCATAATGCAGTTTGATCTTCAACTTAAAACATTTTGCCTATAGCAACTGCAACATTCTACATATTGCGTATATAAGGTTGTATGTCCATTATTTCTGAATTAAAAAATACATAAAATAACCTGAAATAGATTGCAGTACATTTACAGGACCAAAGTGTGTATGCGTACCTGAAACAACAAGAGGTATATTTAGTATTTGATAAACACAAATAATGAAAAATCCACATCTAGCAAATCTGAAAACTGGTTATCTTTACCTATAATATCCCAAATTGCGGATTGACCGACTTCACACACAACCTTTGAATCTCTTCGCAGGCGTGCGCAAGTTTCCTCACGATGTGTTCCTTCACCGTAAGAGCGTCGGATAACGTACATATAATTTCGAAAATTCGAAAAGACATTGGTACGTGCGGGAAATGAACCTGTGCCCTCCAGATCGCAAGGCAACAGTCCACACCAATAATTTATAATTTTATTAGTAGTGCAGAGCATCGAAAACAAAACACCTGTTATAAGTTTGTTAGGAAAGCGCTTCCGAATACATTAGCATTAGCTCAAAGCACACGCGTATTCGTGCCGCGTATTTTCGCGGTCACCGCATTCGCTATTTACCATTTACATATCAACACGTACATTCGAGGAACGACCGAAATTTCAATTAAGGAATCCACTTTGTTCCGCTAGGTGGCGTTTTATTTGGATCGTATTGTATTTTATGAGGCTGGGTTTTGGGAGCAAACAAGTTTAAAAGTGAAGCCAAACTCAAGTGCACGTGGTATCCACTCGTATAGCGAACGTGACACTTTAAATTGCTATGCCCTAACGGGTCCATCCATAATGATCTGTAATTATTGTATGTCACCAAATTTGAACATTATGGTTTGCAATAAATATTGAAATTAATTGAATTGACTCTGGCGGTTCAGCTTACCGGTGCGTGCATAGCTGGCTAGGTTATTAATTTTGGGAGTCACAGAAAAGCGACATTGAAATGACTTATGCGTTATTTAATTGAGTGAGTGACGTGATGGATCTCCTCCATTTATATAACGACGTGCATATATTTTTCAAAAATTCGAAAACACATTGGTACGTGTCGGGATTTGAACTTCAGCCCTTCCGGTAGGTGGGCAACAGTCCACACCATTGAGCCACCGCGCTCATTAAATATAATTATTTATGATGGTTAAAATGACAATAGAATATTAATTTATTTTAAAACTATAATTTAAAGATAAGTGCCTATTCATCAAGCAATTCATTACCAACACAGGGGTACAGACATTAGTAAATCCTTCAATCCTTTCCTACCCCGAACTTCCGATATCACTGAAATAAATGCGTTAGAGAGGAGCCAGGATTTGTTTCCTTTGGCTACTATGAATTATAAAAGAGACAAATTGCTATCAGGCAGCTGTTTATTTCGTCGAGTATTTGTTTTAAAGCAGTTCGCGCCTTTGATATTTGTATAATGATTTGTAGACGAAGAAGGCTTTAAATTTTAGTTAGGTGCATGCTAATTTTAGATTTCGACCTTAACACAATGTTATTAAGTTTCTCTCTCTCTCTCTCTTCAACCTATCGCAGTCCACTGCGACATAGGGTCTCCCCCATTTGCGCCAGATAATCCCGGTCCTCCGCTTTTTCTCATCAGCTCCACCAGCGACCTTCCAAGTCGGGGTCATGGGCCGGAGGGCGTCCTACGCTACGCTTGCCTGACGCGGTCTCCACTAGAACTCGTCTGCTCCAACGGCCATCGTTCTCGCACATAGTGACCACCACTGCCACTTCAACTTGCTGAGCCGGCGGGCTATGTCGGTAATTTATGTTCTCTACGGATAAATCATTTCTGATCTTATCTCTAAGAGAGACCCCGAAGCATAGCTCGCTCCCATGCGCGTTTGAGTGACTTTGAACTTGTGAACCAATCCGCAGTCAGTGTCATGTCTCAGCTGCTATGTTAGCACGGTGACGCATTACTCAAAGACTTTCGTCTTTAAGCATTGCGGAATAGTTGACGTTAAGTACATGACAGCCTTACCGAATGCCGCCCACCCCAACTGAATCCTCCTACAGCCTCCTTCTCAAGTTAATGCGGCTAAGTTGGATGGTTTGGCCCAGGTAAATACCTGCACAACCTCGAGACGGACGCCATCGACGCATATCGTTGTGGCATGACACACTGTTGAACATGAAACTTTTGTCTTTGGTCCAAATTTATGCTCAAGCCCACTCGTCGGAAGATTCATTTAGCTGTTCAGCATCTCCGCAAGCTCTTCGATGACATCTGCCACGATACGATATCGACAAGACGAAGAATAGAATAACACTCGTCCATTGAACGTTGACGCCTCGTTCAGACCAGTCCAGGGTCTTGAGACATCCTCCAATGCGTTTGTGAAGCAGTTTTCGGGGATATTACATCCCCCTGTCTCACACACGAGCAATTGGATGGGTCTGTCCGCTGTCTTGGATCTGAACGGTCATCGTCGCTGCGTGGTAGAGCACTTCATCACCTCGATATATCGGCCATTTTTTCCCGTCATACCGCATCGCTGCAGAGCTCCAGAACAGCCAGGTTTCGACGGAGTCGAAGGCTTTCTCGGAGCACCATGCCATACACACCGGCTGGTTTTCTCTTCGGTCTTCTGTATAAGCTGCCGAACAGAAATGGATGTGGTCCTAACGTGCTGTAGCTTTCGAAACCCAGCTGCTCCGTGGTTGGAATTCGTCAATCTAATGCGAGACGGTTCGCTATAATCTAGCAAAACTTTATAGACGTGCTCAGAAGCGCTATCAGAAGTTTGATATTTACTTACTCACAAAGTCCCTTAAGGTTTTAAATTCTAATTTTAGTAGAAATGTTATAAAAATAATATCTTCTGATGTCTATGGGACAAAGAAAGTCTCAGGGTACCCGAAGGTGCCGGTTTGTTCATATGCGTCACCAAAATAGGAGTCGTATGTTTACTAACCACCTCTAAGCTATGGTGGTTATTAAACATACGACTCCTACGAAGTAAAAAACTTTTTCTGCAATCGTTAACGATTAAAGTACTTTAAAGTAGGTCATGAGTAGATGAAGTTAAGTAAACTGTACTCAGTACGGCTAAAATGCATATGATGATGATAAAAGAGGAAAAATTAACACATGTGATCAGGTTGCTTAATTAAATCATGACAAAAAAAAAACAAAACTTGGTCAGTGGAGTGTTGAGCAATTTTGAGTACCTTTTTCCCCCAAATTCTTAAGAAAAATACTTATTCTCATGAAGTCATCCGTGAACTGTCTCCGACGTAATGACAACACGGATTTGCGTTCACCACTTAGTGCCTCCTTTGAACTAATATTTGGAAATATTCTTGGAAGCACACTCACTTTAAGCTCGGTAAGTCATGGAGTTTGCGTTACTGCAGATAACCCTTTTTTCAGCAATGTGCTTTATATTTTTTAAATGCATACAAATATTTAAGCAAGGTGCTAACATCTTGTATAATTTGAATTAAATGAAATGCAACTTAAAAACTTAAGTTACTGAAACTGTAGATAATAATTTATGTACAGTATACTCTTTATAGGTAGGCACGTGCCCCACGGTGAAGAGATTTTATGAGCTGATGATGAGTATTACAGGTTTTGTAGATGTATTTAAAAAAATCTAATTAAGCTAGCTTTTGCGGAAATCAAGATTTTGCGGAATTCAACCAGTCAATAACACAGTATATAATGATACAGCATATATAATATTTTAATGAATAAACTTATAACAATTCTTTTAAATAACTGGAAACAATCACATTATAACAAACCATATTAAACCAACCTTCCTGCATCACCGAATATGGCGATATTTGTTTGACGACTCTACTATGTTGTTACGGTGATTTAAAAGGCCCTTATGTAAATGTGGGCACATCTAATAATGTTCCGTAAACGGAGGCACCGTTCGAGGTCGGTCATCAGCGAATGGACATACGACCTATGCAAGGTCGGAACTTAACATCAAATGCAAACGAAGCTTACATGTTTCAAAGCTAGTGAAATTACCGGGTATAAGAGACCTAACATCTGTTGTCTAGGGTAACGCGCGCATGCGGCCTGAGGAGACAAGAACTATTATCAGTTGTTGGTCTCCTTCATTGCCCTATTCACATCGTAACATAAAAAAAAATTGCGCAGACCTTTTGGTGTGTTCTCCGGTTTTATTGGGACTTCTTGATGTTAACCACTTCTGGCTTTCAAACCTTTCAATTTCACAAAAACCTAGAAGTACGCCTTGCGCATACCATGCCAAGCATGGACAACTATATGAATCTTTCACTTAGAATTTTCAGTGTAGGTATGTTGTACCGGACTAATCAGCCATTATAGTAACATTAAGTATATTATCCAGCGACCAAGTTAAATATTGATAAAGTGCGTTATGCACCTACAATGTACGAGTATCTACTTACTATCAAACAAAGACTCATTGTTATTGCGCTGCTCATCATTAATTCCACTGAACAATTCAATTCATCGGCGGTCACTTTGTGATATTGAACGTGTCGTGCTTTTTCCACTCGCGTGAACAATATTAACATTAATTTATACGTATCATTCGAATTGACTAACTATGCATTAATTAAAAAAGTTTAAAGAGGTCGATAACGCGGCAGCAAGCGCGTTAGGCAATCGCGCAAGGCAAATAAGGTACGATAATAATGGTATATAGTTACCATATCTAGTACATCCGCACTTCGAAAAGAACATTTTTTATTCATGAAGGGCTTGCTCTTGAGCACATACTAGCCAAGTGCAAAAGACGTGCTCTAAGATGGAGCGAGCTTACCCAGAAAAAGCCTATTTACTCGATTTTGATTGCCGGAAATACAGACACAGGCAGATCATTCCATTCATTTACAGTACGTATATAGAAATCAGACGCGAAGTCTGAACGTCAACTGCAAACGGATAAATTTTGGAGTATGCCTTTGAATGACCTAGTGGTGAACAGGGAGACAGGGATCATGTGCATGGAGCTCGAAAGAACACTCACATCAAGTAGCAGCCTGTATCAATAACGACTAAACAGTTTGTTCGCGGCGGTGAGATAAGCTTTAATACTAATAATAAGCGCGGAGGGATGTGACGACTTCATAGATATCCCAAGATGTCTGTGGAGACCCCGTCGCCCGCTGGTGAGAGCAGCTTGTGACGAGCTATTGGTGCGTATCGACACCACGGACCTGACGGCCCCCGAGAGTGCACACTGAACGTCTCCATCCGGAGTGCCAAGGTAGGACTCTTATTCTAGCTGCTTCGTTTGGCTGTCCAGAGTGGGGTTGCAAGCATGTACGCTTGTTTGCTCAGGGTTGGAGTAAAATTGTGCATTTTGTCTCACAGAACGGTGTAGTTTGTACTTTTACACCCCTGACTAAACTGAACGTTAGAAATAGATACTTATATTTTCGAAAAATCTTTTTATTTGGAAAAATCGAATCGGCTGCGCGTCGTGGTGCAAGCTGCGCCAGCTTTAACCGAATCGCGTATTTTTTGGTTATTTTTTGCTGGCTGTAACTATTTTATACCTTGGATATATACCGCGGAAAAACAGCTAGTGATCAAGAACCATAAGTACTACAATACCAGTTAACTGTTTGGTGTACTGGATCTACTTACAATCATTTCAGGTCATTGACCTTAGGTTAATGGTGTTTTCATAAGTAGAGTGAGCTTTATTTGTAACAATGACGATGTAATGATACATCAGTTTAGGTCCAGCGGGTGT
>PQWD01008016.1:74066-142258 GCA_019425675.1 Leucinodes orbonalis
TTAAAGAAAAATGAGATACTTCTATTTTCGAAAAATCTTTTTATTTTGAAAAATAGAAATCGGCTGCGCGTCGTGTGAGCTGCGCGCTTTAACGAAGCGATTTTAGGTTATTTTTTTGCTGCTGGTGAATATTTTATACCTTGGATAATACCGCGGAAAACAGCTAGTGAATCAGTAACCACTAAGTACCTACATACAGTACTGTTGGTGTACTGGATCTACTGACAATCATTTTCAGGTCATTGACCTTAAGTTAGGTGTTTCATAAGTAGAGTGAGTTATTTGTAACAATGACGATTGTATAAAGATTGCTCCGGCACGATCGCCCGGTTTGGGCTAGTTAGTCAAGATATGTGAAATGCAATGGATATGGCAAGTTAAATTTACTTTAATTATTAAATCAATACCTTCTTGTTTTGTTTCAATACTTGAAATTTGAAAAAAATACAGGTTAATTGTACTTATTTGGCACTGTGTTTAAGGGAACCTTATAATTTGATCAAAAGCATGTAGAGCGCATGGCTTTGGCACATTTGGTATACATCAAAACTCGGCACGGGTTTTATAATAAAAAATACAATTTATTTCTTTTTAATCGGTGAAACAGATGATAATTTTTTTTATAAAAAATGGGATTGCGGGGAGAAAAACAAACACCAAAAAAACATATAAAGAAACACGTTAATCATAATCAGCTCATTATAATTATTTCCCTACACAGGGGCATGAGCCAACCCGTTAGGGGTGTGTAGGCTTTACTTGGCCACGCGGATCGCGTGCGGATTAGCCTACTTCACGCACAACCTTTGAATCTTAGGCGTGCTCTGGTTTCCTCACAATGTAGTCCTCCAGCGTAAGGGCGTCGGATTAACGTACATATCATTCCAAAAATTCGAAAATACATTGATACGTGCCAGGATTTAAACCTGCACCCTCCACTCCAGTTCAGAAGGCAGTCCACACCAATGAGCCACCGACGCTCAAACACTTCACGTTCTTTAAAGTTTTAATTGAAATCAAAGTTTCACTTTACTATTTCTACAGCCGAAATGCCATATCCATTACCAATGTCATTCTTAAGTGCTCGTGGGTTTATTACACTCGCGTATACCATCTGTTCAGTGACATTGAACCGCCGTGACGAATATGATAATGTTCTTGTCAGACTCAATAGGGATCACGACTTGATATATTTAATACCAAAGCACTTACGAGTACAGGTTAGATCTAATCTCTACGGCGGTTTCGATTTGATTGAGAGCAGAGCTTGACTTGTACGAGTATTTAGGTAATAATTTATGAGATTATAAGTGAAATCGACTGTGTAAGCTTTATGTTAGTAAATCCCATAATAAAGTAAAATCGACTTAAAGCTTCATGTTAGTAAAATATGTTAGTAAATCCCATTATACTGATAATATCTCCTTATTTAGTATTATTAAATGCTTGAATGAAAAGGATAAAAATCAGTTCATATATGTCGTATTTGCGTAAGAAAGAGCGTCGGTGGCACAATGGTTTGGACTGTCGCCTTCCTACCAGGAGGGCTGAGGTTCAAATACCAATGTGTTTTCGAATTTTCGAAAATATATGTACGTTATCCGACGCTCTTACAGTGAAGGAAAACATCGTGAGGAAACCTTCATGCACGCCTGCGAAGAGATTCGAAGGTTGTGTGTGAAGTCGTCCAATCCGCACTGGGTCCGCATGGACGACTAAGGCCTAATCACCCTATACGGGTAGGCTCGTGGCCCTTGGTGGGGACGTTTAATGAGCTGATGATGATGTCGTATTTTTTATATTCTGCCTGCCTCTGTATTTCCGGTCACATACAACCCTGTAGCATTCAAAAACCGAGAGAATGGGTTTTTTCGGGGCAAGCTCGCTCCATCATAGAGCACGACTCTTCCGCTAGGATGTACTCAAGAGCAAGCCGTAAAAAAATCTCTATATTCTGAATGGAAATCTGAACCACTGAAATAATACAATAACAATACCCTAAGTTAATTTTATGACTGACTTACGAAAAAAGGAATGAATGTAAAAGTAGAAAAAACTACAGCAGTGGAGGACGACTTCGCGTATTCATCTGAAGGCCTGAAAAGACTTGGCAAAATTAAGAAAAAATAGAGTTAAAATATATACGTTTCAAATATATTTAAAAATACCGTTGCTTCTGTCATAGTATTTTTACTACTACCAATGTAGTTTGTTCCAGGCTGAAGGGTGGGATTGGCATAAAAACAAGATACATTACTTCACATATTTATAGCCATTGTGTCCAACGCTACTGTGGGGCATTCTTTGGGACAACCGGTTCATTAATTAGTATGTCCTCTTTGAGGATTAATTATTTCATTATAAACTAAGCATAAGTACGTACGCACTTTTTTAAAAACACTTGTCTGTACGATTTGACATAGTCAGGTGAATAGGTAATCCTCGAAATAAACCGTAATACTCACTGGTGTAGCGTAACTGTGAACTTACCTGTAAAAAAAATTATATTAGTTAATGAATATTACAAAATCCACGTTTTAGTGACTAACTGGCCAATCATCATCATCGGCCTATTACATCCTACTTACTGCAAGATAGTAGATTATATGGATTTACTGGTCAATTAATTTTTCTTTATTTATTTTTATTAATAAAATTACATACAGACAGAGAGATTATTTTGTAATTTAATTATTATAATATTATGTTAGTGCTCCGCGCATGGGGCAAAAGAATTGGGTAAAGGGGGAATGGGATAACACAATTTAAATAACTAAATATTTACATTAGGTAAAGTAGGGAGGTGAATAATATAGAATAAAGGGAATAAATAACATCATAAACACTCTCTCTCTCTTTGTTTTATATCTATATAATAATAGTAGCAATAATTTAAAATATTTCAAATTTCAATAAATATTACAGTTTAGTGATTTATGAGTTATTTTATGTAATCATATTCAATAACCATAAAAAATATATGTAAGAATTTAAAATTTTCTTGCACATTTATTTTAATATTTTGTTCCATGCAGTTAGACAATTATGAAGTCCTATGAAAATCGATCCAACCATACCGTATATTAGCCGGAACAAACTGATGAAAATTTTATTATGTAAATAACATTTGTTTAAGTACTGTACACATATAGGTTTAAGTACACATCATGTACCTATACAATTGCAAAATTTTATGAATTTGCTCTGTTCGTAACCACGCTAACTGCAAATTCTTCGAAATGTCTGGATAAATAAATACTTACTTTTAATACGCGATTTTACTCGTTAAATTGATTTTTAAACAATCCCGATACCAAAAATTTTTTTTTTAAATAAAATAAAATTTTACGGAACCTTAAAACTTAACTCGCTTCAGCGTTATCCAATTCATTTTAATATGACAGAGAGGTGTGTCAATATCTATGTCTCCGCTCGTTAAAGAAGTTGGCCTGAGGCGTCTCATTAAAATACAAGTAAAATAATTAGTAATGAACAAAAAAATCTTTGGAGACATTGAAGTTATCCTTATGACGCTTTAAATGTATTTTTTATTTAGTTTTTTTTTACTCAAATAACTGCTTTCGTATTTTAGCGATGTGAACGTTGGTTTTTGATCGCTGCGTGACTCAGGGATCGAGTATAGGTACCGGCAGCGATTTATAATAAATAAATAAATCCACTGACAATCACACAGCGCCATCTATCCCCAAGTTAAGCGTGAAGCCTGTATTATGGGCACTAAACAACGGATAAACATACTTATATACATATTTTTTTGTAAATACATACATATTATATATAGAAAACACCCAGACCATTACAAACAGACATGTTCATGCACACAAATGTTTGTACTGCCCGGGGACCGAACCCGGAACCCTTGGTGTTGCAGTCGACCTCTCAACCGCAACACCAAATGGGTCGTCAACTTATCACAGTTTAGTGAGGATATTGGAGTTAGAGTTATCATCATTAGCTCATAAAATGTCCCCACCGAGGGGCACGAGCCTACCCGTATGGGGCGCATAGGTCTTTGTCGTTCACGCGGGCCCAGTGCGGATTGGCCAACTTCACGTAGGCGTGCGCAGGTTTCTCACGTGCGTCGGATAAACGTACATATAATTTTGAAATTTCGAAAAGACATTGGTACGTGGCAAGATTTGAACCTGCGCCCTCCAGATCGAGAGGCAATAATTCAAAGCAATGAGCCACCGACGCTTTTGTTTGAGTTTTGATTGTCTGGAAATTAATATGATCTCTCCAGTGGGCACGCTTAGCAGTAGTTCCCGGCTTCTAAACATCAACCATAATAATAAAGTCATCGCAGTAAAGAACCTTAGACTTGGCACGACTTTGTCTTGATTTCATTATTTTTAGAGATAATCAAGCAGAAGCAGCTCCATCGAGACTTGGCTAGTTTCTTACAGGATAGTGGGATTTATTTTAATTGTTAATATCTTATTAAAATGTGTATTACATACGTGCACATTTATGTAGCCGCATTCAACCACATTACGTCACTACCAATAAGACAGACGTGAAACAATCAAAACAATAGAGCCGATAAGTATAAACAAACGTGGACGACTAAGGCCTTCACCCTATACGGGTAGGCTCGTGCCCCTCGGTCGGGACGTTTAATGAGCTGATGATGATGAATATGTTTATACAGCCATCTCATATGCCAACATCGTTGTTAAATAAAATTTAAATTAATTAAAAAATATATGTAAAATAAGTGTTGTCAAAGTACTCCCGACAAAATTCCAGTTCACATTTTGAAGATCTTGATAATGTTAGTGGACTGGTGCGATGTACATATTTGGTTGAAATTCAACTACTTCAAGATAAGTTTCCACGACCCATCTGGTGTAATGGTTGAAATGTCGGCTAGTACACCAAGGATTCCGATCCCCGGGCAGTACAAACATTTGTGTGTATGAACATGTCTGTTTGTATTGGTCTGGGTATTTTCTATATATAATGTGTATGTATTTACAAAAAAAATGTATACAAGTATGATTTTTTTAATTCTTTTATAGGCAGATATTTGACCGCCATCTGACCTGATGGTAAGTGATGATGCGGACGAGGATGGATCATGCCTGCCTAGAAACAGCCTATTCACTCTTGCCTTGAAGACGGCCAAGTTGTAATGATCGGGGAACACATAAGGAGGCAAACGGTTTTTTATTTCATTTACGGTGCGCATTAGGAACAAGGCACCATAGGGGGCTGTGCGGATGTGTAGAATGTCTACCAGGTAAGGATGGAACGCTTACTTGACTAAACCCATTTCAATAGAATGTTTACCAAACGGGATATAACACATATAATTACTGAAAATTTTACGATATGGGAATATAGAATGTTTACCAAACGCATGTTTTTAGTAGGTATAGTTTGAGGTTTACGAAATGGAAACTTAACCATTTGGGAAGTAGCCAATATGAGATCAATAAATATTTCACTGGAATATTTTACATAAATAAATGTTATACACATTTTTTAAGCACATAGACTATATCCATAATTTGAAAAGCATGCATTCACATTGATCTTACTCTCACTAACATTGTATAGTAGTAAGTCAAGTATATAATTTCACACTCTAATAGGCTTTCAAAGCAACCGTAAACCGTAGTCATTACGAGCAGGTACCTTAGTACTGCACTTCCCAGGGTTATTGCACAAAAAGGAGATACCTTCTTAATTATTCATTCTAATAACCGTTGCAGGGTTAAATCATATGGGAAAGTGGCGATCTCCCTTTCTACAGAGCTCTCGGAAACCAGAAACCAGTTCTTGAAGCATATAACTTGATCAACCGGCTTCAACAGTTTTAATTTCAACCGCATCTCTGATAAAAAGCTTCGTAAATAAAAATAAAGCTTCCGAAACCTTTGTTGATGGAAAAACCAATTACGATACGATGACATTGTTAATTAATAGTGGTCTCGTTATATTAAACGCTTTCTACAGGAAATGAATACTGAAATCTCGCATTGTTATGTTCGTTTTATTCTGTTTTGGGCCCCTGATCACTGTCGGTTTTGGTATTAATCGGATCCAAAATCGACAGATCATTACATGATGATGATTACGATTCAGATTTATTACAACATTTTGGTTGGATATACTACTACTTGGTGATTTTATGCAACCACGCGATTCTAATGCTGAATTAACTACTTCTTTGATCAAAGACCAAAGAAGTAGTTTATTTTTAAATCTATTTTTACGTAGCAATCTAAAGTTGGTTAAATTACGGAGTGACATGCCAATAAATTGTGAATCTTAAGCAAGACGACGTCTCGAAAGTGGGACCAGTTCTTGATTGGGTATGAATATTTTCGAAATCGATTCAGTATCGACCCTCGTAATATCTCTCCCCATTTGGGCAGCGTGACAAGAATAAAATTACACCTCGCAAGAAAGTTTCTGGATTCCGATTGTAAAACGAAGTCTTAATTTATTGGGATTCGAATGAGGCATGCGAAAGATTATCAAGTTTTTATTATAAAAAGTTTTATGGGTCACAATGGATTTTATTTTATTCACAATGGATTTCATTGTCTACAATATTTATTATGACAAATAATTATGCCAAGGTATGGTTTTAACGTTCAATTTTACGGGTAGGCTCGTGCCCCTCGGTGGGGACGTTTAGTGGGCTGATGATGATGATAACACCTAAGCCCAGCTAAAGTTACTATTAAAACATTGTTTCAAAATGGTGAATACGTCTTTTAAGACTTATTGAGAATTGAGACGTTTTTCTTTCGCCATCAAGAGATGTCGATCTCAGATACAGCTCCACAAAGAATTGAAACGTTTACTCCCAACGCCATTCCCGTCCAACGTTCACTTGAATCAGGTTTGTACAAATGCATTTCCTTACTACAAAGACCGAAACATATATTTCACGTAATCCGATAGGACGGCGTGTCCCATATTCCGGACAGACGGGAGTGGAAATGTCTTCAACGCTTACATTATTACGTTTAATGGATACAAAACGTAACCTTTCGTTAGCGGTTTCATCCATTACGTTGTCAGTTCGGACGTTCCGTTTCATGTTGAGGGAAAAGCTGCAAGGTGTAATATCCATGTGCTTAGTTTCGTGTAAGGTTAACTGGACTCAGATTACGTGTAAACGAAGACCGTCGGAGCATTTCTTGAGAGGTTTTGTAGAATAACGATGTTGTAACAAGACGTTTCGAGAACAAATCAACAAACACACGAGTGAGCATAAACGATGCTGTTATGGGCAATTGTGTTTAAAAGGCCGGAAAACGAGAACTTAAACAAATTTATAGCAGTTTTTGTATATGCTTTACAACAACTATTTTTGAGTTTGAGAGGTTGTTACGACATCCCATCCGATTGTTAATGGCTTCTATCGCTTACATAGTTCAACATATGTCACAAAGTAGAAACATCAGAACTGAGAAAATAAGGCGTTAATATATAATAATATTACTTTCTAAGAATAGGTGCCCACGTTGACTACAGTTATCACAAAAATATGGCAAAAATATATTCACATCTGAATTTAAGCCTCCCCTTATAACTTCCACTCCGAAAATCTCTCAGAAAAAGAGTTAAAATTGTTCTTTAAATCTTGAGCGATTTTTTAAATTCCGAATCCTAAAATCCGTGTCAACGCTAAAGGTCTCATTCAGTCACGAAATCCCGTCCGGCCATGACATATGGTATGGAATATCGAAATCTGAACCTGCGCGCGCGCACTATGGCATGCCGCGTATACGACTCGTTGGTTAACGAAATAAGCACCCGATTAATATCACCATAATATTTGATAAATGGACGACTGATTTGGTAATGAGAAGAACTGTTGAAAAAATGTAAGGAAAATAACTGCTTCCACTCATCTTGGTATCATTTGTGAAGACCTTGAATGGGCTTCCTGATAAAATTCGATGGAAAATATTCAAGAGCATTACTGTTACTACAAATTCTGGATAAAAACTCAAAATAACTTTTTACAAATAGATCCAAAAGGTACTTCTGCATCGTCAATTATTATTAATTTATTTGAATTAATTATACTACCACCGGCTTGGAATAAGAAAGATCTTTGAGAAGACCCGAAACTCGATAGTAACTCTTTTAAACTTTTGATATCACTGGTGACAGAGTTTTGTCATTTACCTACACATAACTTTACAATAATTTATTACAATGATTTTGTAACAGGAACACTATGTGCAAGACCACATATCTTTATCCGATGAATATTTGTCTTGTATGTAGGATCCTTTCTTCATAAGGATTGTTTTAATCTTTAATTATAAAGCAAAGTGTTTAATACCTTTATACTTTAGTTTCAATTTTTCAATTTTTCCGGATCAATATCGACTAGGACGGTGGAATTACTAACATATTTTTCATTAAAAAAACTTATTTATATTTGCAATCTTCATACGTTGGTGAATAACGAACTCTGCGTGGGTTCGTTTTCATACAATAAAGTTTACAACAACAACACTCCGTCCCTTATAAAAATACAAACAACAGTCCAAAACCTGGCCAGACTGTTTACGGCGAAACATTACCGTAAGCCGTGTCGAAACCGCACGACCGGCCAAAACACGGAGTATCCTACGACGCGTTAGAAACCATGAATTAATTGCATCTTGCGCTGGAAACATTTTCTTTTTATTTCCCAAGTTCGATCCCAGGGCATTACAAACATTTGTGTTCATGAACATGTCTGTTTGTAATGGTCTGGGTGTTTTTATGTATTTCACCGCCCATGAACATGAAAGAGTCAGATGCGCCTAAACTGGGAACGGTATGCATATTTTAACAGCGCTATGCAAATAGAGTAACGGTGGTGATGAACTTTGATAATAATTGATGTCACGGCGCGAACTTGCTAATATTTGTTAACATCTGCCTTGCGGTGTTTGTCTTATGTTTTTTTTTGCATTCAGTATATTGAGTTGAAGTTCTTATATAGAATAATAAGCACATTAATAGTAATAATAAGTTGTTCTTGCGTGAAAGACAGACAGACAAGTGTTTCGTTTCGTTGTGCTAAATTGTTCAATGTTATATATTCAAATATTGATTTGAACATTAACCCAAGATCAAATTTGCCTTTTTTTAAAGCTAATTGCCAACAAAAGCATATATTTTTCGATTTGTCAATTCATATAAATACAGAATACAACTTGTATTAATATTCATCATATAAATAATTAGATTTCTCGCACCGACACTGACAACAAATCTTGAAATTATCGCAGAAGAAACTCTCAAAGGACTTAATCCACTTCGAGAACTCGTTAAGGTTTCAAGGGACGGGGCAACGGACGATATCCCCTATCTCTTCGCTATCATTGCATTGTTTCAACAGCCAATTGCCCCATAGAAGGTAGATACAGAAGCAAGATCAACTTGACTGTACATTTGCTCATAACTTCGACTCTACTTTAAAAGACGACCGTATTTGTAAAGGTTGAGATATCAGCTACTAAAGGGTTCCGGTTCGATCCTCGGGCAATAGAAACATTTGAATGCATGAATATGTCTGTTTGTATTGTCTGGGTGGTTCTATGTATATTATGAATTTCCCAAAAACATTATATACCTAAGTATGCTTAAAAGCTGTACAGTACCCACAATACAAGCTAGCAATTCTGAGTTTAATACTAAGAGCGTCGGTGGCGCAATGGTGTGGACTGTCGCCTTCCTTCCGGGAGGGCTGAGGTTCAAATCCCGCCGCGTATCAATATATTGTCGAAAAATATATGTACGTTATCTTACGTTCTTACGGTGAAGAAAAACATCGTGAGGAAACCTGCGCACGCCTGCGAAGGTAGGTAATTAACGTTATTATTTGTTAGTTTGTTAATCATGCAAATAAAAATGAATCGTTTCTAAAATAAAATCCATAAAGTTAATATATCAATATAAAAATAATTTAATTTTAGAGAGTTTCTCAACTCCTCATAGCCATGCTGTAACGAAATGCATCCTCCACTGGCAGGATATAGGCTAAAGATCATGATGATTAACTTTTTTTTAATTTGAAGCTACAAATTGTGTCGTGATAAATATGCCATCTATTAAAAAAAAGTTAGTAGTTGCAAAATGGTCATTCATATTCAAAATTCATTGTGCAATTAAACCTTCTGTAGTTATTTATTCAATGCCCCTGGAAGTCTGAGGCCTTTGCCTCATTAAGAGATAAGATTCCGCAAAGAGGGCGCTACGTGCGTCTTGTTGAAGCGTAACTTTTAGTTTTATTCAACTTTGTACAATACGGGTAATATTATTACAAACCATCCATTCAAATCCCCAAGAGTCCTGGGTTCAATCCCTACCCAGCAAAATTATTTATATGACGAACCATTCATTGGTAGTTTTTTTATATTAATGTATTTGCGTCATTAGGAATTAGGAACTATGCCCTGATGGGGTTTTTGGAGATCAACGAACGATAAGATGAGTTCACGTTAAACGTTAACAATGCATTACAACAATCATCGTACCCTGTGGATAGCGATGCAACAGTTAGAATTTTATGTATGTATACAAAAGAAATTTATATATATATTTCTTCGTTTTTCTTCTTAAACTTGACAACAAACCACATCAGGAGTTATGGTTGACATGGTATCTACAGTATTTCTGTGGAAATAAAAAAAACCGTAACCATGCCATCAAAGCCACGGGCGGATTTCTAGCGAGTAAGCACACAGGCAAAAGTGTGTGTGTGTTTGTTACTACTTCACTTGTAAACAGCGGAATCAATTTTGATGAGACTTTACCACAATATAACAAACATATCAGAATATCACATAGGCTTTGTATTAGTTCTAAATTCCTATGGGAACGGGATATACATGGGTGCAGTGGCGTGCTCAGAGATTATGAGTAGGGTATGCAAAGTGCGTGACAGTAATCGCAAAAACAATAAACAATTTTAATTTTTGTCGAATTCAGATTTCAGATTCAGTTCGCCTATGGTTTCAAAGCTGTAGAGGAAAACGGGCAATTAAGTAGGAATTATTCCGGGTATTATTTTCCGGGTTGTCTGACCCCACAGGGTATGCAATGTTTATATGCATATATTATTATGGAGTGCACACAACTGAATGGGTGAAACCGCGGCGCGCTACTAGTCTATAAGTTGATATTGCCATTGAGTTGCAACGCCACTTTCCCAGTCGTTGATGACTGGTTGCACCTACATACCTACTTACAAGTTATGCAATTTATGAGCGAGAGTCGCGTGTATATCACACTTAATTTGTGCCACTTAACAATGTTATGGAAGTCGAAGACGATGGTAGATTAATTCGCTACAAGCGTTCCCCGCGGTCCCGCGTTATAAGATTACATTCGCCCGCTGTAAAACAAACTAAAAGCGCGTAGCTCACCCGACGAACGGCCATCGCGCGAAAAACATTTACTTTTCTAAATTAAAAAAAACTAAAATAAAACTTTTTTTTCTTATACAATCAGCGACCTCCCAAAAAAATCCCGTCTGAATCCATCCAGCCGTTTCAGAGATTTCTCGAACCAACAAACAAGATAAAATTTTACGTGCAAATGAGGCTTCCTTGTATAATTTGTAAATACACACATAATTTTTATACATAGACAATACGATTTTCGAATGGGAAAATTCGAGGGAACGCAAAACCCATTGAACGCCAAAGATTGCGATTTAAATCTTAGTTGAATGCCGGGAATACAGACACAATAGAAAAGCAAAAAGTGGCCAATGTTGGTCGATGGGTGGGTGACTAAAAATAATATTTGAAGTCCATCGGTACTTCGAATTGATTGGTCCCAGCTTCTATTTTAACACCAATCAGCTTTGGGCCCCGCATGAAAATGGCTTCCCATAGTTCCCATAGCCATGCTACGTCGGAAGTCCGGTAGTAGGCCATGCCCATTATAGGCTGATCAATTCACAGAATCATCAATTCAAATATATATCATACTAATCACTCAAATGTTATTAATGCAATAGGAGATGTCTCGAAGCGCTAGATCGCGTGTCTCTTCGTCGTCCTTGAGGACTAAAATCACAAGACATCCTTTACACTCGGCTATCTAGTCCAATTATAAGATTAGCAAAACTTCATTAATCCCACTCACAAAATGCGCCGTGGGCTATATATAAACAAAAAGGTTACACCTGAAATAAGAAAGCTTGTGTAAACGATCTCTATCTCCCGCGGGTAATCTGGGCAAAGTGCGGGCCCTCGGTTAGTTACGGTGAAACAATTGCAACTAAATACTTGTTTAAGCGGAAAAAACAAAGAAGAAAACATCCGTAGCTCTTTCTTGCGTTTGTCATACATTTTCTAAGTATAATTAGGCAGAATTACATTCCCAACCCTACCCATCCTTAATCAATTATACTTAAAGATGTGTCACGTCATCAATATTTCTCTTTTGATGTTAAATTTGGGAGCGGGAAACACCATATTGGAAGACTAAGGTTTTAAAATAAAAAATGTTTTTTAAAGTTCATTCGTTTTATTTTTCAACTACCAACAGGTTGATTGCTTACTGAGTTCATAAAAGTAAAGCCATTTATTTAAGGGGTCGCTGCATTTTTTTTTTGGGATACATTCCAAACTAACCATCACTCGTGTTCATACGGCGAACGAGATATGAGGCTCTCACGGTCCATTTACACGCAATCGTACAGTGTGGCGGTTACAGCTTGAATAAAGTTCCGTGATGAATATTTATCAGACATAACAACGTTATTTACTATTACAAAGCCCCTGTACACAGAAACTAGCAATGCTGTCATTTTGAAACCTTTATTAATGTACAAATAGAAGCAGTCCGTTCCCGAAGGACCATCTTTTGACAGTTCTCTCATAATAATTGACCGGGAAGGGAGACATTAAGTCTCCAGGATTATAAATTGACTTAAAATCATAATATTTAATGACTATGTTTCCTCTTTCTGTTTAGTTTTATCAACCTTTTTAAATTTTAAAATTTGATTGACTCTTATCTACAATCGTAAAAATTAAACAGACTACGAATTACTTGTAACAGTACCAACCAGTAGAGTGCACAGAAATTATGAGAAGCGTATGCAAAATAAGTGACACTAATTCCAAAAAACAATAAATTTTCCATTTTTGACAAATTGAGTGCTGTTGTCAGCAGATCGCTTATAGTTTCATATCTGTAGAGGAAAATGGGCGAATACGTGGGAATCTTTACTACTATACCAAATGTTCATTAACGATCAACATCAAACTTAAACGAATAATTATAAATGGACTTTCTTGAGGAAGGTATTAGAAATCAAACTCAAACTCAAACTCAAAAATGTTTTATTCAAATAATCATTACATGACACTTTTGAATCGTCAAGAAGTTATTTTTAATGAATCTACCACCGGTTCGGGAGGTTGTTATCTACGAGAAGATACCGGCAAGAAACTCGTGTAGTTACTCTTTTCAAAAAATGGGGTTTACAATGTTCTCATTTCGAGTCAAAATTTATATAATACTATTCGTTTTTACATAGCTGTAATATGTCTAATTTATATAATTCTATATTATCATCCTAATTACATTATTTTTACTTGGAACACAATGCGAGCACATTAAGACCAAATAATGTTATCGGCTAAATAGTCGTTAACACAGTAATATCCTTTTTCAAAAGGGTACTTTTAATTATAGCTTTAAACTTAAGTAAGGGAAGATCGACAATATGTTGTGGTACTTTATTAAATACTTTATACAATTACCAACAAAAGATTTACCCACTTTGTGTAGCCGAAGATTTGGAACAGCAAGTTTGTTTCTATTTCTAGTGTTGAGACTGTGAAGATCACAGTTTTTATCAAACATATGAATATTTTTACGCACGTACATTAAATTCTCATAAATATATTGTGACGCTACTGTCATTATACTAATTTCTTTGAAAGTTCTCTAAGAGAATCACGGGGTTTAAGTTGGTAAATAGCGCGAACTGCTCTTTTTTGCAGTACAAAAATGGTTTGTATGTCAGCAGCTGCACCCCACAGCAACATGCCGTATGACATTACACTATGAAAATAACTAAAATAAACCAATCTTGCTGTTTCAACATCTGTCAGAAGTCTTATTTTCCTAACCGCATATGCCGCTGAACTAAGCCTTCCAGCAAGAGATTCAATATGAGGTCCCCACTGAAGTCTATTATCAATACATATTCCAAGAAAAACAGTTGAACTAACAAATTCTAATTTTTCATTATTAAGAGTGATATTGGTTTCTACTTGTCTTACATTAGGCATACTAAACTTAATACATTTGGTTTTTTTAGTATTCAACAATAAATTATTTACTGTGAACCAATGCATTACCCGAGACAGGGCACTATTTGCCTCGTCAAATGATTCTCTATGTCTATCAACGTTAAAGATTAGAGAAGTGTCATCAGCAAATAGTACTACGTCTGAAAGATTACTACAATAGTAAGCAAGATCGTTTATGTAAATAAGAAAGAGAAGGGACCTAATATTGAGCCTTGAGGAACTCCCATGCGCAGCAGGGCACCCGAGGAACATTGACCATTAACACTAACTTTCTGAATTCTACCAGAGAGATATGACTCTAAGAGTTTTAATGCACAGTCCGATACACCATAATGTCTCAACTTGATTAGTAACGTTGCATGATCGACACAGTCAAAAGCTTTCGATAGGTCACAAAATATCCCAATGGCATCCCGTTTTTTCTCCATGCAGCAAATATATGTTTGACGAGTGCAATCCCCGCATCTGTTGTATTTTTATTTTAGTGAATCCGAATTGTTTATCATGTAATATTTTATTTAAATGTAGATGAGAAACTAGTTGATTATAAATTATTTTCTCAAAAATTTTACTAAGTGTGGGAAGGATCGATATTGGTCTAAAATTTGAGGGATCACTTTATTGCCCGTTTTAAATAATGGAATTAATTTACTGTACTTCATTAAATTTGGAAAAATACCCTCATCTATGCACCTATTGAATATGATAGCTAAGTGGGGTGCTATACTATCTATAATTAATTTAATAATATGTACTGAGATACCCCACAGATCTTCGGTTTTCTTCATATTCAATTCTTTAAACGTTTGAGTAATAGAATTTGCATTAATACGTTTAAAACTGAATACATTACTGCACTCCCTTACACTAGATGTTAAAAGACGCTAGCAGCTGCTGAACTAGAGCTTAAGATCTTAGTAACCTCACATGGAATATTCGTAAAAAAAGTTTCAAAAGCGTTAGCTACTTCTAAGTCAGATTTTATGATATTGCCATCGATTTTTAAGGTAAATGTATTTCATGTTGCTTTGAATTACAGGTTTCTTTGTTAATATATTCCACGTAGCTTTAATTTTATTGTCGGCATTTTTTATCTTATTCCGTAAAATATATGATTTGATTTTTATCTTTTTAATTTATTATGCCCCCAATTTAATTTACACATATCTTTTGATGAAGATTAATGGTGACATCATTTGTGAGATCAATTACACAGGAGGAATTCATGGTTGCCGCGAGACAAACCTGGAGCATTGACTACCAGCTCTTGATACAAACTTGGTTATGTTCAGTTACACAGAGCGAGCTTTTCTGACTCCATTGATGTTATTTGTTTATGTGCTTGTTGAAGCTCCTGTTCCAATATGGTGATTCGCTTAAGAGCATTTACATATTCCCGCTGCATTGACCAAACCATTTATTATGATTTGTAGGTTGTCCCGGTCATCTGAAACAATATGTACTTACAATGCAGTTCAGCATTTCTTTTTTTAGAGTGGTATTTTTGGACAAAACTTCCATAATTTCTTTTCATTATCATCCCTTTCGACATGCAATTGATTAACCAACTCCTTTGTTTTTTTAAGCTCCAGCAAGGCTGTTCAAGCTGACGGTAACAGCTCCACGGTCTGATGAGTGATTAATTCAATAAATTAACAATGGTTATCCAAAAAGTAAAGAATGTCAAACAAAGGGGTTCTTTAAAATATAGTGTTGAATGCTAAGAATTATTTATTACAATAAATATATGTGGGTAGATTCTAATTGAAACAAATATATAAAATTATATGAGTTTATAAATAGATATTAAGATTATATTTGTAACTACAATGATTGATAAATATTTATATGATTATGTACTTTTTAAATTTAATATAGTAATATTGTGTACAGTTTAGTGTATGAGTGCAATGACTGAGGCATAAATTTTGTCATCAACTTAGCTTCCACTTTTTCAAGCAAAGAGACTTAACAGGGCCAATGTTTGATAAAGACGTATCACAAGATAATGTGAGAGATGTGTAGTAGGTGTAGGAATCTAAGAGGATTGGTACAAATAAAATTAAATAGGTTATTGATATTAGCTACTTGTATAAATTCTAGACATCTTTATAAGTTGTACTAAAATGCGTTTACAACCGCCAATTGTGGTAAAAGCAAAGGTAAGAGAACACAATACTTCCCTGTAAATCCGTTGGTTACGAAACTTAGGTCAATAGTATGGCAGTTTGCCGGTGCAAACTATTTTGCTTCTTATTTGAATAATTCGTTTGCTAGGTGTTGCAAACATACTCCTTTATATTTATGGGAAACACGATCAAATCACTTATTTATAGCGACTTTAAATACTTTTGTGATAATTAATTAATAAATTGTTTAGGAGCCGATAATTTACACCTGACAGCTAGAGTTGCCAACACAAAAAAAAAATTCCAAAGGTCTTTAATATATTCGATGCTTATAAATATCAGCTCTGTTAGGGCACACATATTCCGGAGGATCATATCAATTCATGCATATTCAAGAACCTTATCCTCGTCTATATAGCCAGTTATATTTAACTGATAGAAATTAAACCATAGCCTGCCATGGTCTAACTGTAACTGACATCGTGAATATAATTTCAAATTTTAAGTCAGGAGCTTAACAAGATTTTACAATAATATTTAACTATAGCGTTGTTGCTGAAATACAGGATGTCTTTATCTTAGTTCGGAGTCAGATGCTAAACCTATTTTTAAATTATTACATTGAAACCTATGAAGAAAAAAAGCTACGAGTATTAAGCATTTTTTAAATACCTACACAAGCTATGCCTTTAGAATTTTAGTTTAAATACAACAACCATAAAATCCCACTGCTTATCGAAAGCCTTTCCTAGTGGCTTTCATGTAAGTCAAATTACTTGACTACCAGTTATAAGTTGAACACAGTTTTATTTGAACCTTTCGCTGTGGAAACGTTTGGACCGTGGGGACCATGTGCCCATCGTGTATATCGGGATTTAGTAAAACGTATAGCCGAGTATACAGGTGACAGGCGAGTAGGTGCCTTCTTGGTCAACGTTTAAGTTTGGCTATACAACGCGGGAATGTTGCCAGCCTTATGGGTACCATGTCACAGACTAGGGACAGTGATCTGGGACACCTTTTTTACGTTTTTTGGGTTTCTTAGTTTTTATTATTTGAATTAATTAATGTTTACATATTTATTATTTAAAATTTATGAGAAACTAATGGTAAAATACTCATATTTTCTCGACTGCCTATTCCTTAACGAGACCATCGTTCTATCTAGTTAAAAGGCCTACTTCCATAACTTAATTTTAAAGAGTTTTTGTTGAATCAGTTGAGATAAAGTCACAATATTGTGTTATTTAATATTGTTTAACATCTTTATGCTCATTTATTTAATGTACTATATGCTGCAAGTCATGATGGTTAAAAGAATAAGATATTATAATTAAAGTATTATTCTGTAAAAAATCTAGCCAAGTCTCGATGGAGCTGCTTGATTATCTCTAAAAAGTAATGAAATCAAGACAAAGACGTGCCAAGTCTAAGGTTCCTTACTGCAATTAATTAATTATTATGGTTGATGTTGTGTGACTTGGCCGTTGAAGAGTACACAAGGATACAAAACTAGGTGCTTCATGACACCATTGCACCAATCTGTCGCCAGAACCGCTACCCATTGACGGTACAAATTTGCCACTTGGAAAACGGTGATTCAATAGCCCATCGATTGTAGGCTTGATAAAGCCACTAACGTATAAAGAATGTTCAACGGCCAAGTCACACAACATTAACCATAATAATTAATTAATTGCAGTAAGGAACCTTAGACTTGGCACGTCTTTGTCTTGATTTCATTACTTTTTAGAGATAATCAAGCAGCTCCATCGAGACTTGGCTAGATTTTTTACAGAATGTTTTTGGTGGGATTTTACTTCTTTTTGTAGAAACTTGAAAGGAATATTAGACGACCCATTGGGTGTAATGGTTGAAACGTCGGCTACTACACCAAGGGTTCCGGGTTCGATCCCGGGCAGTACCTACAAATATTTGTGTGCACCAACATGTCTGTTTGTATTGGTCTAGCGCGCTCGACTTGGCGGTTTTGACATCGGATGAAGCGGCCCACCATGTTAAATATATATTGTTTAAAGGCGGTATGTCAATCTCTTATAGTTTGGCTGGGCTCTTTTGTTATCTAAGCAGGGTCACCAGGTACTCCAGATCTTCGATTATCCAAGTTATTATAGTTTTCCCTTTATGTAACCATTAAACCCTGACTCTGTACCAAATTTCAGCTCTGTGAGTTAATGGGAAGTACTAGTTCTATTTTGATGATTTTGTTATCTAAGCAGGGTCACCAGGTACTCCAGATCTTCGATTTTCGAAGTTTTCATAGTTTTCCCTTTATGTAGCCATTAAACCCTAACTCTGTACCGAATTTCAGCTTTCTGAGTTAATGGGAAGTACTAGTTCTATTTTGATGATCATGAGTGAGTGAGTGAGTGAGTGTCTGTCGAAAATGCGAAACTTTGCTTTCGCTTAACGTCGGAACTAAATGACCTACAGACTTGAAATTTTGGATTTAAAGTAAGTTTTTTTTTTTTTTTTTTTTTTTAATCTTTTTTATTAGAAGGACTTTTGTCTTACATAAGACATGTCAGTCCTATCGTACCTTAATCTAAATAAACACTAAACATTCAATAAACTTAACTTTAAATATAAATTCTTATATCAATATCTATCATAATTGACTAAGAGGCAGACACTAACGAATAACAAGGTCTAAGAGCATTTTGGCAGCGCTCGACAAGGGTTTAGATAAAATGCCTTGAAAGATACCTAAATCGCTACGATTTAATTTTAATATTTTTAGCAGTGCCTGCCGCTGTCTTTCGTTTCGAGCACACTCCGACAGTAGGTGTTGGGTATCGTCAATAGTATTACAATATTCACAATTAGGTGAATGCACTTTTTTCATCAGGTAACCATAACTACCTGTCGGATAGTGACCAGAACGAAGCCTGAGGAGAGTAACTACACAGGGTCTGCTAAGTTTTGCATTAATGAACCAAGGGACTGCGAGAGGCTTGTTTTGTATAGTTTTATACCATATGCCTTTATTTGTAGAACGCAAGTCGAAATGATCCTCCCAAGACTTGTAACATTTGTCTCTAAAGTTATGTAGGACTTCAGAATAGTAAGGTAGGATATCAACAGTAACACCTTGTACATTAGCCAATTTAGCAAGTTGATCAGCCTCTTCATTTCCCGTTAGGCCGATATGTGATGGTATCCACTGAAGGATTACACTGATCACCACTTTGTTGAGGTCGTAAAGTTTTGAAAGTATTTTATAAGCTATCGGTACACCTCTGTAACCAGAGGCGCATCGAGCTAAGTGTTGAAGAGCACTTTTGCTATCTGAGAGGACAACCTTTCTCGTATCCTGGACATTATCTGCGTATAAAATGGCCTCATAGATAGCCAGCAGTTCCAAGGTCATAATAGATATATCTGCACTTACGCTAAACATAGCTCGAGCTTGATGATTAGGACAGTAATATGAGGCACCTCTTCTATCCTGTGATTTAGATCCATCTGTGTATATTTGACACCAACCCTTATATTTATTATTGATTTCTAGCACGACGTTATATTTTAAGTTATTTGGTTCATGTAACCTCTTTGGACCCGATATACTATCTAATTGGGTAAAAATAAGTTCGCTAATATCAATCCTTGTTACCCATATATTCATTTGAAACATTTCTAAGGGATAAGATGCATTGACCGTCGTAGCGTCTGTCTCGGAAAAAGTTTCAGCAAGTAGTGGTTTTTTCCTTCTACCACATGTCGTGGTTGAACCTACCTCCTTAAGATTATCTATTAATTTAATTGTATTTTTGTTCTTTACGGACTTAACTTTTAGCCAAAACTTACATGCTAAATAGCGCCTTCTTAAATATAACGGATAGATAGCAAGTTCACTTTCCATCACATGTATTGGCGTGCTTCTGATGAATCCACCTATTGCACGCAAAGCTTGATTTTGCAATCTGTCAAGTTTAAATGTATTAGTATTCGCACTGTTGTCGTAAAGGTAACAGCCATAGTCTAACCTACTCCTAATCAGAGATATATAAACTTTTCTTAAGTATTTGGGATGAACACCCCAGCCACCACCTGCAAGAATTTTGAGTATATTTATATACTTCGAAGCTTTTTCATTTAGTTCATTAATATGCTTTTTCCACCTTAAGGCTTTATCCAACCAGAAGCCCAAATACCTAACGCATTCTGTAACACAGATTTTCCTATTATTAATAGCGATTTTAACATTATGTGACCTATTACTTTTATAAAATACCACGCATTTGGATTTACTAGGTGACAATTCTAAGCCAATTTCATCCAATAACCTTGTCATAGTATTTATACTATTTTGAATATGCATTTCACAAACATTTAGATCTATATTGCTTGTGTATATTGCAAAATCATCTGCAAACTGGTTTATTTCTACATTACACTTGGTAATTTCTGAACATATATTCGATGTTACTATGTTGAATAAAAGCGGGGATAGTGGATCTCCTTGTGCTAATCCTCTGTATGTCCATCTGATAATTGTTTCTTGATTAAAGGTAATTTTAAGTATCCTTTTAGTGAAAAAGTTCCAGAGATAATTACAAACAGATGTTCCTACTTGTAAAACATCCAAAATTGATACTAATTTAGAAATCAAAACGTTATTGTAGGCATTTTCAATATCCAAAAAGCAAGCAACTGATGGTACATTTTTTGAAAAGCCATTTTGAATATAAGAAATAATTTGAGTTAAGGAATCAGTGCTGGATTGTGACCTTCTGAAACCTGATGAACATGGGACAAAATATTATTTTTTTCTATAAACCACTCTAAACGCTTAGCCAGCATCGCATGAAAAGTTTTACATAAACACGATATAAGTGAAATAGGTCTTAACTTAGAGTCGATATTTTGAGAATTATTAGTTTTAGGGATAGGTATAATTTTAATATTCTGCCACTGATGGGGTATGTATCCGGTGTACAGTATCTCATTATAAAGCTTCAATAAAATGTTTAGCCCACAGTCGGGCAAATTGTATAACATAGAATATGTTACTTCATCGTCACCTGGGGCAGTATCTTTCTTTTTTAAGCACTTTTTAAGTTCTTGCATTTGAAATTCAGATTCTAGTAATTGATTTTTTGAACTGAAATTTGGTGGACATTCAAGTGCAGAGTCCGGTGCTAAGGAGCAAATTAAATTTTCGACACCTTCCTGGGAGGCACTAAAATGACTACCCTGATGACGACCTTTAGCCCACCTCAACTTGCGCCACATATCACCTACAGAGCTACTTTCATCTATACTGCTGCAAAATTTTTGCCATGACCTATTCTTGGCTATTTTGATCTTGCGATGAGTTTCATCTGTTTTATTTTTTAAAATTATTAAATTGTCAGGAGTAGGATTTCGTCTAAAATTTTTTAACGCCAGCCTACGTTGTGCAACGAGCTGAGATAGCTCTGGCGTCCAATAGTTCTTGGGCTTGAATTTCCTCGTCGGATTAGTACAAAATTTAATACGTGGTATGCTTTTATCAGCTGCATGATTTAGAATATCCATAAACAAATTGTAACGTGTCTGTAAGTCACCGTTTTCGAAACTAGTATCATTGAACCTTTTAGTAAAGACTATTTTATATAATTCCCAATTAGCTGTCTTAAAATTCCTATTTGATTTAAAGTGTAAATGCTCTATTGTTTTATGTGACAATTTGATCATTAAATGGTCGCTACCCAGATTTTCATTACATACTTCCCAATTAAAATCAATGGCTATATCCGATGTGACAAAAGTGACATCTGGGGAGGATTCCTGCAGCGAACCGTTTACCAGTTTGACTCTGGTAGGTTTACCATTATTTAAGGACACAAAGTTATTTTCAATAGTGGAGTCAAAGATCTGTAAACCCCTTGTGTCGCATCTATTAGACCAGTTCGTATGGTGTGCATTAAAATCACCTGCTATTAGAGTTTTACTATTGAAAAGAGAGAATAAGTTATCCCAGTCAGACTGAGAAGTACGAACTGACGGTGGACAATACAATGATATGATGCACTCGATATCTTTACAATTATACAGTTTGACACACAAAATTTCTATACCTGTATTACTTGAATGTACTGGTAAGACAGAGGCCTGGATTGATTTATGTATAATTATTGCAACACCCCCAAAACCATCGAGTCTATCCTGTCTAAAAACATTATAACCAGATATTTTTATGATATTATCATCATCGAGCCATGTTTCGCTAACAATTGAAATGTGTATTTTTTCTTGAATAAGTAATTCACTCAAACTAGACAGTTTCGGCTTAATACTTTGTGCATTCCACTGAAATATATTTAAGCTGGACCCTGTGTTGAAACTATAATCCATAAATAAAGTGCAATAAGGATTTCATTATACCCGTTTCGGTTATTAAACTCACAATGATAGATTTAAATTCGTTACAAACTACTTTAAAAATGGAATACATTTTACCTTCTAATTCTATATCTGATAAAACTATATCTTTAAGCTTGGCAATAATTTTTTTAAATCTAACTTCCATTGTAATCCTTCACGGTTGCGACTGTCTTTCTTGTCTTCTTCTATATATTCTTCCTGATCGTTATTTTGGTGAATCTGTTCAAGCTGTACGTCCATAATCTTCTTGGTGTTGCGTCTGCTGTCCTTTTGTCCTATTTGTTTTTGTTTAGTAGATGACTTTGCGTTTTCAAATGCGATTTTGTTTCTGCATTCATTATGAGAGCTATCTTCAGTGATGTTGTTTAGTACAACGCTGCTGTAAGACTTTTTACTATTGGAATGGTTTGTGGGAAATACTAAGGATTGATTGTCATCTAGATTCTCAATTTCAATGTTATTTTTCCTGTTAACTTGCTCTCTAGTCAAATATATTTCTAATGCTTTTCTATAAGTAGTATTTTCTTCACTCATGATCTCTCTGATCTTTTTTTCTTTTATAAAAATAGGACAGGATTTGTCGAGAACAAAATGCGCGCCAGAACAATTGAGACACTTAAAGTTATTTGTTTCGCAGTTTTCATGAGGGCCTCCGCATTTAGGGCACACTATCTTTTTGTTGGGGCAAAACTTAATTATATGTCCAAACTTCCAACAGCCTGAACACTGGGTAACTGGGAACACATAACGTTCAACCTTTATTCTGCAATCGTAAGCGTATACATACGTTGGTAAAAACGGGCTGTCAAAACAGACCCTAACAGTTTCGCTATTTACCCATTTACCATGTGCATCGATTCGTTTTAAGCGATTTGTCGAAATTATTTTAACAGAACTAGATAACGCGTCTGTTATATCCTTATCTTCCATTTCTATATCTACTCCCCTTATTACACCGTAAGAAACGTTCACTTCTAACACTTTTTGACAACGCCAGCCCATTGAAATAAATTTAGTGTTTCTGATAATTTTTTCAACTTGATCATTATTTCCAAATCGAATTAAGACCTTATAAGGACTTTTATATTTAATTCTTTTAACATTTTCGATATTTTCAGCCTTCAGCAACTTGGCTAGTGCCATCTGTTTCGGTAGTAATTCTAAAGAGGTAATACAAATGTCAAACTCCTTCTCAGCATTACTATGTTCAGTTTTTTGGTTTAGTTGATTTTGTGTAGAATTACTTCTATTAAGGCGCTTTGACCGGCCTCTCGTCACAGTTGAAAAGCCATCGTTACTTTCTTCACTCTCTTCTCGAGCCCTTTTTTCCACCAATCTTTTATTTTCATATCCGTCAGTCTCCTCTAATGATGTATTGCTACACTCCAATAAATGTCGCTGCTTTTTCCTTTCACACGCATTCAGATCTTCAATATCAGATTTGGAACAAACATCGTAATTACTGTCTTCATCACTATTGCTTTCGTCCATATTCTTAGGTAATAAAATAATTAATCGAACTAACCGCGCGGACCGGTTGGTAACAATAGTGCGACTGCACCGAGCGGCGACTCGCACGGAACTGTTAAAGTAAGTTATTATATCTTACTAGATGACGAAAATTTCAGCACTCTGGTATTATCAAAGGTTCTCAAATCGGGAAATGGATCCTGTAAAGGATGGTACGGCAGTGTTTGCTTCGCTCGACTTGGCGGGGCACTGCCGTGCCCCCAGATTAAATAATTAACTACCGAAATTTAGCTCCAGAACTTTTAAACTTATTTAAGAATAGTTGTTCTACATAAATAATTATTTGAGGATACATAAAAAAATCTTAACCTGTTAATCTTTTCATGTTTATCCTGATTTTCTTGTCTATTGTTATTTTTGTTTATGTTGCTGTTGTTTTGTGTTGCGTTTCCAATAAACGTTTTTCTTTTCTTTCTTTTTTAAAACAGGTCGGTATCAAACATAATATACCAAAATAACGATAATAGAAAACAATATTTCCCTCACAAAGCCCTTCCGATATGATTTTACTATTCAAGCTCTCCAAGTCTATAAAAAGGGTCCTCCTGAAGTGTAAATTAGGGAATTCGGATGGTTAAGCCGACAGAAACAGTGCGTGCAAGGATCCGATATGGGATTTGTGGTAAATCGGAAACTTCTTGTTCCTGTAGCTACTTCATATTTTGCACTAAGTCTCGGTTCTATATTTGTAAAGGTCAATTGCTAATCCAATATTGACTCAAATGTTTTGTATCTTATAAGGGCGGAATAATAATAGAATAAGCAAGTTAAAGTGCGTAAAACCGATGGCCTACGTTCTCGAGTGGCGTCCACGTAACGGTTTAAGAAGCGTAGGCCGGCCCCCAACCAGATGAAGCAATAATCTGGCTATAAGGTGCTATAAGGTAAGGTATTGGTCCGCATTAAAGTTATTAGGACGTACCTTCGTCTTGTATATCCGTCTTCTGGTTTTGAGCAACCTCTCCTACGAAATCTGTGGAGCCACCCTCAAACCCTTTTAAAAGTGTTACTAACATAATTTCCTATTGTATATAGATTACAATACATTCATAAATATATGTACATAGTTGTTGAGAAGGTACCTCTTACGCTCTACCCAATATTTACGAGAAGCGCTCACAAAAACGAAACGTTTAGCCGTAGCACTTATTTTGTCTTAGAAAAACCTAAGTCAGCGTAGGACATAAACCGAGCACAATGAATACGGGAACGTACATGTCGCATTACCTCTTGCTGACTCTTATGTTTTTTCGAGTCTTTTTCGTTTACTCTTGTAATGATGAAAAATTGTTTCTTACCCAAAGAAATATCCCAAGTTGTAAAAAACAAAGAGACATTTTAAGAGGGATCTGAATATATAAAACATATTCTTCATATCTTAGATGTTACTTCGTCACAATCACTAGTTTTAAAAATTAAGAATTGATGTTAATATCTGACCTGATTACGACCTTAAGAGGCCACCTTCTCAGTATTAATATATTAAAAAACAGCGACAAACTATAAGAAAAACCCAGTGGTTAATCAGGTCTATGCCTCAGCATAAGCATAACAGTATGGTAACCACCGCAGTAATACCTATGCAGCACTTGTGTATACGTCATGAATCATTTGAATTGGTTGATTAAACACTCGTTTCAAGCCAAGACCAAGCGTTTGTAATTTTTTTTCGAAAATATTTTTCAAAAGAGCACATTCTTTTTTCGTAATAAAATGTACAAAACATTCTCCTGAATTTGTGGAAGCGAAAAGAACAGGAAATATAAAACTTGTAAAGACGCACAGCGTCAGCCTCATCCCTTCAAATGGTGATAGTAAACCGCCACAAACAAGGTTCGCTAAGACACTTGTTTCATACTCATCTATTCAAAAACCTGGGGGTTACTGCCATCTCTTAAAATAGTAGTACTACAATACATCATCATTATTGTACCAGAAAAGGTGAACTAATATTATTGTAATATTTTTTTAAGAGATGGGGGTAAGTTCCCAATAGACCCTTTCCCTAAGAACCACTAGTAGTCTTCTGCTAGACTTTGGGATCTTTTCACGGTAGTGAAGTTTTTTGCCGTAATCATCATTCTTCAGATGATGGAGCATTACCTCAAAGACGGTGTGATTTAATAAGAGAGCATTGCTATCCGTTCCTTTACGGCACCCGGAAGATATCTGGCACTGCGGTGGTACCTACCTAGACGATTCAGTAGCGAATCGACCTACTCAAAGTCTACATAAACATCTAGTACAAGTTTTATAGTTAAATAACAAACAAATCAGCCAACATCAGGTCATAACACCAATCAAAGCAATGAGACAACTCCTGACCGTATAACCTAAGGACCAGAAACCGCATTCTCGACAAAACTCTCTTATCAAAACATACTAAAAGACCACTATAAGTTGATCTCTCATTTACCGTAGCACACAACGAAATACGCCAACTGCATGAGATCAAGCTAATTTAGATACGTTTTAAAATGACTTATTTAGTAAGACCTGGCGCTGTGGTCTATTTATATGTGATGTAGAATATATTGGGGGTCTCATTAAATGGTCGGTTAACTCATCCAATGAGAGGCCAAGAAGGTCCGAATCAAATTGTGATTGACTGTTGTTATACATTGAGAACGTATTGATTGGGCACTGATTAACGGGCTTTAGTTATGTTGGAAATAAAATAGACTCAGTCGAATGGAGTATCTCATACGTTGGTCTACATTAACTGTTTTTCTGCATTTTTTTACGTACGGTCAGTGCGTTCACCTAGTGGTAAGTGATAATCCTGACCATGCCAGATGCAGTGTTGGAACAAATTAATAACATAAGGTGGTGTCTTTTTTCCGTCAACACTGTCCTGTGCCCGTAACCCGAGACGATAGATGTTAGGTCTCTTATACCCGGCAATTTTACTAGCTACAGTGCCCTTATTCTTACGGTATTCTTAAGTAATTGAAATGTTCTAAAATGCACAACACAAATTGAATTGATTGTCGTGACTGGTTTTTAGCTAGACAGCTGATAATGTATATTGAGTTAGATAATTAAATATATAGGTATTATTAAGTCCTTCACAATCTCAGTTATGTGTGGGCATAAATGTAATCGTTTAATAAAATGAGAAACGTTTTTGTAAAATTTGGTTCCATGATACCATATTTGATAACCATAGTCGTGATTATAAGTGTGTATTTCCTTTACCAATATAAAAATCACGGCGCTACATAGGGCGGGCTTGTAAACTTACCTGTAACAAAAAAATACATACATTAAAGCTAAGTCATAGTATATAGAAAGGGAAGTATTCGAATAAAACATTATTTGCTCTCAATTTAGGTACCCATAGGAGATTATTAGGCCGTCTGGGCCGTATGGGCGTATACTTTCTCATCTATTTCACTAGGTGTGACAGTTATGCTTTTGTTTTATCTGTTTTCCAGAATGGAGGGCGAGACAGGCAAAAAACACTGTAAAGTGCAACTGCACTCTTCCTTTCCGATTGCAAAATCGTAACTGAGATTTCACAGTTGCCACTTTTACCAATTCCAATTTTTTTAAAAAAAACGGCCCCCAACCCCCTTATACACAGAGGTAAACTTTGCAGTTTTCAAAGTAAGAAACTAAAATTCGGTAAACAGTCTTTTTAACCAACAACCAATCCCTATATTTTTAAAATAGGCGATAAAAATGTACGAGACTCTCCGCATGTTACATCGAATTTAACGCGAGCAAAGCCGCAAGCAAAAGCTAGTCACGTATAAAATCAAACGCAGCGGACCATGGAAAGTCTATTTGAAACTGATTGGTTCTGTCAATAATGTACTAATCTAGAAACAGCGAAAACGACAGTGCTGTCTAGTTTTCTATCACGCGAACCACGGTACAGTGCGCGTCATTTCACCCGCGTTCGATTTCACATTCTGCGCAGGCGCCGATCACGCGACACTGCGGGAAACGATAGGGAAAACAAGACGCTTTTTATTGAGACGAGAAGAAAATCGTGTCTTTATTCTATAACAAAATAAGACATTATTACACGGAAGGAGTAGTAATATTAAATAACTAAGAACATAAAAAAAACATAATTTCTTATAATAAGAAATGGTAATTTAAATATTATTTAAAAAATACAGAATAATGAATTAGTACTGAACAAAATAACACAAGAACTGACATTATTTTCATCTATATAGGGTCAATCTTTGTGTGTATTAATATCTCAAATATTATTTTAACCTCGCTACCGGAGATTTGCTTTTATTTGGATGGATTCCGTAGGTACTTATAACTCAACTCACATTTTGTGACGGGCCATCTGGTGTAATAGTTGAGACGTCAGCTTCATTACACCGAGGTTCCGGTTCGCTCTCCGGGTTACTAACATTTGTGTGCATTAACGTGTCCGTTTGTATTGGTCTGAGTGTTTTCTATGAATAATATGTATGTTTTACAAACAAAGGTATATAAGTATGATTATGCGTTATTTAGTTTTCATCATCATCATCATCATCATCAGCTCATTAAACGTCCCACCGAGGGGCACGAGCCTACCCGTATAGGGTGATTAGGCTTAGTCGTCCACGCGGGCCAGTGCGGATTGGACGACTTCACATACAACCTTCGAATCTCTTCGCAGGCGTGCATGAAGGTTTCCTCACGATGTTTTCCTTCACCGTAAGAGCGTCGGATAACGTACATATATTTTCGAAAATTCGAAAATACATTGGTACGTGTCGAGGTTTTAGTTTTCATATACAGGCTAATGTTAAATCTGTTGTTTAGTTTGGGACTAGAAGGCGCTGTGGGAATGTCAGTGGATATTTATTTATTTATTTTTTACTCATATTGGCATCAATCCTCCAACTTAATCTTTAGCCCAACATTTTTTCGTACAAAATATTGCTTTAACTAGTTCTCATGTCCAATAGAATCATTTTCAAAAGATGCAGTGAATAAATAAAATGATTATATTTATCAGAAAGCCTCCGTATTATATTTTCGAAAGTACATTGAAAAATGTCTTACCCTAACGTTTTCCTTATTAAGTCACAGTCCAATTTTGACCCTTTATGGTAAAGAAGTTTAATCTATGTCAATGTAGACGCTAGATTACGCCAGGTTAGTCAATCATACTTAAGGCAACATGACAAGCCATTTTATAATGTCAAAACATATATTTAGTAAGGCTATAAATGTAGGTGCAATAAAATAACAAAAAAACTGTTCGATTTGAGTTTTAAGAATGTTTAAGTTATCTATCTACGTACTTAAGAACTACATTATAGTTATCTTAAATAAAAGATTCAACCTCATTGGCATAAATCCTACTTATTATGAATTTTTAAGTTAATTAAATGGACATAGTGGACATCCTTTCAAACCTTATAGAGACCTACGCCTAGCAGTGGACTATAATAATTTTAAGAGTATAAAATTAAACAACTGCATTCAATATCTTAAGCAAGAATTATAACTATTTAATTTCAAACTAACGTAATTAAATCCACCTAGAAAGATTTATAATTAAGTTATATTCATCTAACAACGATTTCTTCATAATTATAGCAGAGAGCAATGACTTTCGTGAAACATGGTGAAGTTGAGAACATTTCCTATTATAGAATTAAAATATTCACGGCTAATTTAACTTTCACGGTTAAATTACAAAGAAAACTTGTCCTAACAATGGACTTTCAATTTTGTAATTCAAAGTGTTGTTAATTTTAGGTTGGTAACCATGGTGTTGATCGAAAGGTTTTAGTCAAGAGTAATAAAATTTGTACTAAGTTCTACATAACAAATTATAAATGTCATATCATCATCATCAGCTCATTAGAAGTCCCCACCGAGGGGCACGAGCCTACCCGTATAGGGTGATTAGGCCTTAGTCGTCCACGCGGGCCCAATGCGGATTGGACGACTTCACACACAACCCTACGAATCTCGTCACAGGCGTGCATGAAGGTTTCCTTACGATGTTTTCCTTCACCGTAAGAGCGTCGGATAACGTACATATATTTTCGAAAATTTGAAAACACATTGGTACGTGGCGGGATTTGAACCTCAGCCCTCCCGATATGAAGGCGACAGTCCACACCATTGAGCCACCGACGCTATAAATGTCATGTAAAAAAGTAAAATGATCTATATTACGAGTATATATGAGTTCAGCTCCAATCCCATCTCAACACTATACAATTAATATTTTGTGTTTGTATCTAAGTGAAATGAAATGTCTTGGTTGACTGTAAAAGTTACAACTCATCTGATGGTAATAATGTTGAGTTATATAATTAAATAATTACACTATTACGATCACATACAATACACTACAAAACGTTGAACCATATAAATATCACATCCAACTTAGAAAAGTTCTTAAAAATTTAATAAAATTAGTAACACATGATTTAAGTTGTCTCAATAATGGTCAAAGTTTACTCAATTCAAGTAGTAATCAAAGAAACTGTCGGTCTAGAACCGCGTTCCCCTTTCAAATTTAATATGCAAGTCAAACACTGCCCTGGTTTTTTTCTTTGAGTCATAGTTAATAATATTATGTATACTCGTCATGGATGTATTGAATGTTTGAATTTCGCTAAATAAAGGGACTCGTGTCTTAATAATAGTAGTATTTTTTTTTCATTTGCACAAAACAAGTTTAATAATAAAAAATATATTCCATTCGCTGCAAGTATTTAGTTTTTTTATATGTCAGTAAGCAAATCGGTAGCTAGATAAACATAAACTATCTAATACACATGACGAAGAAATATCAATCAAGAATATCCGAGCCGCTTGACACATACGTTTGACTTATTTTATATTTGACATACAATTATCATTAAAAATTTAAATTAAGGACGTCATTGAAAGGGTACAAATCAAACTAAATGTCATAATTACTAGTATTATGCACGAGTATACTACTATGTAATTATGACATGTAGCGAGCGACGTGATCATGAATGAAATTGTGGCAACTGACGCGATGGGCAGAATTATGTCGTGGACATTTTGAGTGAGATTAATATCTAGTTAGTTTGTTAACTTAGCCGGTAGACATTCATATAATAATAAGTGAAACGACCGTCCGCCATCCATTGTCATATATTTTTTACTGGATGTAACTTTCTTCCTAATGTACGTATTTACTTTGAACAAATCCGTAAACTTTAAGCCTTTTTTTATTACCTACATATTCATAAAGCACAAAGAAGCATACAAAGCCATCATAGCTTGTTTAAGATCCCTCCGGCGACATTTAGAATTCCAACTCAAACTTGGAATCTCGCTTTCGGGCAGCATTCCTTTAAAATTGATCCTACTTATCCCTTCTTCGTTAACTTGACCTATCCTAATAATATTTATGTCTCCAAGACAGTCTTTACCCATAACAAGAACTCTTCCCCGCAAGAAGTCCTCCAGGAAGTTACCGCCATCTATTTAAACAGTATTTTGTGACGTAGTGAACGGACGGTCAGACGCTCACCTGATGGTAAGTGATACGCCTGACCATGACAGACGGCATTGAAGGAGGCCAACAAGTGAAAACAGTTATTATTCTCCATCAATGCCCAACTGCGCCGTCACCCCGAGACAACAGATGTTGTGCTCTTTATACTCAGTTATTTCACTAGTATTAGTTTAATGATACGTCAGCATTTTTGTATCAGTAGAGATGACGTTATATTATTGTAATACAATTTTATGAGAAGGCGGTAAGTTTCAAGGTCATATCTTAAGAAAACGGGAATGAGTACTTCATTCGGGAGAGAATGGGACACAAACGTCTGGAAGGCTAATGATGGCGCGTAAGTAGGGAGCTACTGCCGCGAAGTGGTTACCCGAGCGGAAACGAGAAGGGGAACGTTGAAGGGGTAATTTTGAGATGGGGTGAATTTAAATTATGATGACTGTGAAAATGAAATTTAATATAACGTTAAAAATATGTTGCAAGTACATAGTGGCTAGTACGGTTAACGATCGCACAAGATAATCTATCGCAATCAAAGACATCTTAATAAACTGAGGTTATATAGAACTTAGATATAGAAGTCTTTGATCGCAATGGCCGGATATTAACGAGAGACCGTCCTTGTCTCAGCAGGTAAATAACTATCTTAGCAAGTAAACACTATCTTAGTAGGTAAATCACTAAAACAAAAAAGTCTGTGTGTTGAACTGTTGACTATCAATGCAAGAAATTAATCATGTGTATGACGTATTTAATATTATTTTAAGTGCTATTGTGTTCGCAATTAAGTGACTTGTCTTTAATGCGAATAATTATTAAAGAATTATTTTATTTAACATAAAAAACTTTTTACCAAGGCCTTTTAGGCCCAATGTGGTTGGTGGGTACCAATCCACATTGGGCCTAGTTGAGGTTACGGACCAATCTCACATAGAATGCCTGTTCCTTACAGTTGGACATTATTGGGTGATTACTTTTTAAATAAAAGTACCTAAGTAATGTAACGGTTAGGCATAACATAACTAATCAGTGTGACGGGTAAACAAAGCAGTATAATTACAATATACGTGACATAACTTCGCAAGTTAGCATCTTTTGTTCATCTTAGCAATTTTTCTTCTCAATCAGACTGTCAGTTCATTGCTTGTTTAAATTAATTACAATGTCCCAATTTTTATTATTTCATTCAAATAAATGAATACAACACAAATTACGACATTTCCTAAGGTCCCAAGCAAACGAAATTGGATGGTCCTGCTTACTTAGCTATGATAACCCAATACCGATCCCGCAACTAAGCACGCCTCCATTCCGGCTAAAAGAAAACTACAAACCTCTTAAATTCATGAACGTTCTGGAGACGAAAGAGGTCCCGAAACGAGTGAAATTTTAATGGGATAACACCATAAAGAGGCGTAGAGAAGCGAGTTCCTAAAGGTGCCTGACCCATTATTTGGCCGCCTCCGCCAAAATAATTCCTATAATAGCGGTATTTAAGTATGAGATTTTTATTGGGGTCCGTACAAATATTTGAGTGTTTCTTTACCTGTTTCACGATTTAACGGATAGCAGCCCCATAGAGAGGCTCGATACGGAAGAAAACTTACTCTAAGTTTTTTCTACGCTACATATAAAATAGCGTATGCGACGCGACTAATTAATATTTTTTCGTTCATCTACCGACATGTATGATACCTTATTTAATGTTGATACATAAATAAATGCTGATGTAAAGCTGTTTTTATTAAAAATTTGAGAGCGTTGACTGCCATATTACNATCACACTTGCTATGGGCACATATTTTCGAAACAAAGAAGTTCATAACACTTCCATCATACAGGGGTGGTTGCCTATACCTATAACCTGCTCAATATATCGATCCTAATACCTAGTAAACCTAGTAATAGTAAGTGATCTGAATAATCACTGGATCGTTTTGGACTAAAATAAAAATATTATGATTCCTGGAAACGAAGCATTTTGGACATAACATTTTTACAGGAATATCCTCATTTTACTTTGCCCCTTTAATTATCTCAAACCAATGCGCAAAGTTGGTATTGTTACCAAACAATTGTTTTTCTTAGGCTCGTAATTCTTTCTCTTCTCATTTAAGTACGCACTAAGTCAATACTTGAAGTTAGCCGCCGCGGAGAAACTCACGCAAACTTCGTTCGAACGAGTTTGGTAAAAAGAACGCCTAATTAGAGTTTGTAAACTTACCCACTGTTCGAATTAAAACGTATAAATTGTATAAAAATTCAGATTTTTTTTCCTGCTGCCACATTAGAAGGTCGGGCAAAACTCGAAATTTCATCATTATACTAGTATTTTTTAGATTCCATATCAGTGGAATAAGGAACTGTAGCGGATACGCATTTCTCGTAATTTTTCACCAATGACCATCGATTTGAATATAGATTGGCATATGCCAATGACAACAAAAATGGCGAAAAAATAATAATCTCAATGAAACAACAGGGTCATTGCATACGTCCCGGGGACGTCTTAGTGTGTGGAGGTCAGTGAAACCACTGTTTAGTGATGAAGTTGAGATTGGGCTTGAAAACAGTATGCGATCGAACTGACTTGTTTGCCTCCGTCGATTGCATCGTCGCGAATTCATGTAGGTTCGACCAAAGACCCCGCGACGGTTGCCTCAACCACATTGAAGAAAACGACTAAGTTCTAGTTCATTCCGTTTTTTTATGTCATGAGTGTGCAGGACGATCAGGACGCTCACCTGGTAAGTGATACGCTTGACCATGACAGAGTGGCATTGAAGGAGACCAACAACTGATACAGATTTTATTCTCCGTCAATGCTGCACTGCGCCCGACACCGGAGACAACAGATATGCTATACCCTGTAATTTCCCTAGCTACAACTGTCATTCAAAAATACAAAAGTAAATAAATAATAATAAATAAATATCAACTGACATTCACACAGCGCCATCTAGCCCCAAGTTAAGCGTTAAGCCTGTATTATGGGTACTAAACAACGGATAAACATACATATATACATTCTTTTTTTTTGTAAATACATACATATTATACATAGAAAACACCCAGACCATTACAAACAGACATGTCCATGCACACAAATGTTAGTACTACCCGGAGATCGAACCCGGAACCCTTGGTGTAATGAAGCCGACGTCTCAACTATTACACCAGATGACTCGTCACAAAATGTGAGTTGAGTTATAAGTACCTACGGAATCCATTCATTTCTTGCCTTCAGCACGAAACATCCAAATAAAAGCAAATCTCCGGTAGCGAGGTTAAAATAATATTTGAGATATTAATACACACAAAGATTGACCCTATATAGATGAAAATAATGTCAGTTCTTGTGTTATTTTGTTCAGTACTAATTCATTATTCTGTATTTTTAAATAGTGTTTAAAATCATTTCTTATTATAATTATATTTTTTTATGTTCTTAGTTTTTGAATAGTACTACTCCTTCCGTGTATTAATGTCAAATGTTGTGATAGAATTAAGACACGATTTTCTTACTGTCCGACCCTTGGTGTTGCGGCCGACCTCTCAACCGCAACACCAAATGGGTCCGATCGATAAGTGCATACACACTCCTGTTTCACGGGATGGTATCTGGCACTGCGGTGGTACTTTTCTAGACGACTCAGTATCGACTCTACCACGTAGTAGACTGTTGGTGACAGTTAGATTTAAGGTGCCTATGTATCGCTCCTTGCTCTGTACAAAGAAAAGAAAGAGAGGCCACGATCAAAGACAATTTGCACTGTGATAAGTGTCCTGCTACTTGAAAAGTGGTGTTGTTTAACCCATTGAACGTCGGGAATCCAGGCACAATAGAAAATCAATTGTGTCTCACGCCTTAAGGCGTCATTGGCAGACAAAGGGTTAAATAAGTAGGCTATCTGCTAGCAAGCGTTACACTTTTATGCTCACGGCCTTATTCAAATATCTAGCCAGAATATCAGTGCTGCAGTAGTAGTTCCCATACTACTGCAGTTTAAGCTGAGGCTGTACCTGTTTGGCCACTAGATTTAAGTAGTCACCTTTCTTTTATTCTTTTTTAGGGTTCCGTAGCCAAATATCAAAAAACGGAACCCTTATAGATTCGTCAAGTCTGTCTGTCTGTCCGTCCGCCTGTAAGTCACACCCTTTTTTCTCCGAAACTATAAGCACTACTCAAACTTTGTCAGTATATGTAAAATACATATTAGGAACCGCTATTAGGTTTTGACAAGAAACTTGAAAAAACAATAATATACGAGTATTTTGGAGTTCCCCATACATTGAACTGAAACTCAAATTTTTTCATTGAAGCCCCCGTTCTTAAGTTCGGGCTCGAACCATCTGCGCCCGCCACAGGCCCGGTGCTTTATCACTTGAGAATACCCAAATCTTCCCGACCGTATCCAATCCGACTATTCTATGCTATTCAGCCAATTCATAAATAAACTGTTTAATACCATAATCGCAATACTTGGTATATTCTTTCGTAATGATAACAATTCAGATAAGAAATTTGATAGCGATCGCGGGGTTGTGGACAGTTATCAAAACCTTTGAAAAATACCGTTTTGTGACATACTTAAAACCCACAATGCAGATCTCGCGTGGGTGTTAAAATATTAACTGAGAAACATAAACTGAATAGCGAGGAAACCTGAATAAAAAGGCATGTCATTACAAAAAAAATCATTAGATCGTTTTCATATACCCGAAAAGACTGATGTTCGGTCTTAAAGAAGAAGGTGTAAAGCACCCTCTTTCTAAACCACAGAAGTGGATAATATTGGTATTCTACCTAATGATAGGTACTTGTAATTGATACCGAGCTAGATTTCAGTAAGAGTAATAAATAAAATAAAAGTAAATAAATAAATATCCACTGACATTCACACAGCGCCATCTAGCCCCAAGTTATGCGTGAAGTCTGTATTATGGGTACTAAACAATGGATAAACATACTTTTTTTTGTAAAGACATACATATAATACATAGAAATCACCCCGACCATTACCCGGAACCCTTGGTGTAGCAGCTGACATCTCAAACATTACATCAAATAGGTCGTCAAATAATGTTGTAGAAGTTAATGTTGAGCCTTATTTTAGGCCAGCTGTAATGTCCTAGGTCATATAACTGCAGCTCATTGGTCCAAAGCTATTACTTCCAAATTACATCCCATACATCACTTTTTTGCCATGGGCTACTCGTTTATCAGTTGCTACTAACGTGTACATTTTTTCGAACCCATAAACTTACAGATAATAAGTCTATTTAGATAAGGTTCAGTCGAAGGATGCTATCACGTATTTACTTTTTCATGCACCGTTCGATCGTCGACTTTAAATCAGTTAACTTAAGGTATAAAATAATAGGCATATCAGACGTTATATTTCTTTAAGTAGTTGTCGAAACGAGCACTCAGTAAATACAGAAGGAGCACTTCACATATTTTATTCTTTGCAGCCTATACGTGTAATCTTCTATCAAATATTACATCGTAGTAATGGCATTAAAATAACTGACGTTTATAATCCATCTTTCAGATCCCAAACCATCCTTACCTGACCCCTTGAAGGGTTTAAAACCCTTCATTAAAAAATGTTATTTTTTTGCGTTTGAATTGGCAAGGAACAAGAACTGTTTTTTCAACACGTATTGCAAAGATAAAGAATGAGTCGTGAACCGACTTATTATATCTTCGAAAGTAACAAAACGAGACGATGATATGAACCGTTGGATCAAGCGTTAGATCCACTAAGATACTAACAGCCATCTTTAATGAGAACCGCATTGAGTTATCAAACGCGGCATGATCCTTTCTGTATTTATTTATACTATGGTTAAACTAATCACTTGGAACTGGTTGCATTTAGGTTAACACGGCGTTTTAATGGTTTCGCCTGACACGTCTCCGGTATGTGTGCCGTTTGACATGCCTCTCGAATGACATTATTGTAGCCCATTCTTTCACTTTTCAAATGCGCACGATTTCGCGCCTATAATTTAAGAGCAACATAAAAAAACATTATTAATTTGTTTATTGACATACTGGTATTTAGGTTACATCCTTGTTTTGGAATCATTTGTTTTCTTGTTGACTCACCTGAAATTGATGAACCAACGCATGAGAGACATATTAATAGGTTTAAATAATTCAATTTCAAAATTCAAATCTTAAATTAAAGATACTTCCTATTCAACCTATCGCAGTCCACTGCTGGACATAGGTCTCCCCCATTTTGCGCCAGATATCCCGGTCCTCCGCTTAAGCTGGGGGCCGATTCTGTCTGGCGCTACTCATGGGGGGTGTATGCCCGTAATCACCACGCCGGGCAAGCGGGTTGGTGACCGCAGTGTGACCCAGTACGTAGGATGGCGCTGCTGCCCACCATCCGGTAAAAGATCCCTTAGTCGGCTCCTACGACACCCTCGGGAGGAGTAAGTCAATCAAGAACCGTGTTTAATACAGGAAAAAAGATTAATAAAATCGGAATCCTGCATACTATGTAAAATTTAAAGAATCCAGAAACTCAAATAACGACTCATTCATAATTTTACGAACGTCTTTTAGGTCATACATATATTTAAACTGTGCGTAAACAATGGATCAGTGTTCTGGCTATTTGCGAGGAAAACGTTAGCTACATCAACCGGATGAGTTACGATGATGACAGACTGACAACAAAGCGCGTATTTCCAGTTATGATTTGGTATACATTTTTTTGGGTTTAACTACGAGATTGAGTTACTATGAGTACATTCATACAACACAAGTTACGATTTCGTATATATTAAATAAAAACAACTCACGCATATGTTATCAAAATCCAGGCCTAATAAAATATTTTTTTGTATTTTTTTCGTCTCTCTTCGATACAGTATCTACTTTCAATAAAGCGGACTGTCCTAATATCAGTGGACTTAAATCCGCATGAAATATCAACAAAAATAATGATTTAATTAGATTTTAGAGACCAAATTGTATTAAGATCTTATAACTTTACTATCATAGTTGTACCCAGATGAAGCGAAGAATTCAGAATTGGCTGAGAGCTATCTGCGCTCGGCAATTGCCCGGTGAAGCTGTAAAGGCCATCTGCGGCCAACAGCAGTAATCAGTACGAACCAAACTTCAGAACGCTTAGCCATAACCCACCCATAACCAAATGAGATGTGAACGCGAAAACAAAAAAGATAAAACTTTATAAATATATATATTTGAATATAGGAAGACCGACAAAGTTGTGCCAATTTATTTAATAAAATCTCTGAAATGGCTACACCAATTTGAACGGGACTTTAATTGGCAGATAGCTAATAGAATATGTAAGAAAGGCTGCTTTATAAATTATTTACGAAAGTAAGTAAAATTGTACCCCGCGTCACTTAACGAAGCGATTTTGATAATGATATGGATTAAGCTGACACCCATGACAACCTCATAGGCTACGTTTTTTTTATAGGATGGGGGGCAAACGAGCTGAAAGCTCACCTGATAATAAGTGAATACTGCCGCCATAGAGCTACGCGATGCGTTGCCGGCCTTACATTTTACTGCGGAAGAATATCTTATACCGCGGGTCAAAGTTAGTAATAAATAAATGAATAGGGAATACTTCAAAGGGAATGGTTTAAAAGGTTTTACAGATATTTATCATAACGGCGACAGTCTATTGTTTAGTAATAAGCCTACCTTAATGCTTGAAGGAGCTTGACGGGATTTTGACCCGTAGCTGCCTTTCTGGGTTATTATTTATGTTATTAAGTAAAGGGGACAACCAGTTCGCTTATTTGATAAGTGACGCATTGCGTCTATTGCACTATTTTAGTTATTTTTGTTATTATTGTCCTGAGCCCGTAACGGCGTCACCCATAGATATAGGATATACTAGCGCGCTAATTCTAAATCTATGGCGTCACCCGAGACGAATGATATTAGGTTTTGATAATTTAAGTAGCTCATGGTACCGAGTGATTTTACACGCGCATCAATTTGTACCATTGGACAGTATGTACCATTGATGGTACAAATGACACTAACTTTGTCCCAATCACCCTATACGGGTAGACTCGTGCCCCTTGGTGGGGACGTTTTATAAGCTGATGACGTACAATCACTGGTACAAACGGTAATTATGGTATCGAGAGAATTTACAGCCACACTAGCTGCAATACGTCTATCTATACACATGCAATATGCATCAGTACTTAGCCACTTACACATACGGCTATATGCGAACGTATTGAAAACATAGGTCATAGTAAAATAGATTTAACAGCGCAATAGATTAAAGCTTCTGTTCCAACATATTAACTTTAAGATAATCAAAACTGTATTTACGTTAGGTTTAAAGTCAAAGGTAGAACTTAGTTTAATAATCACGATTGCCATCAAAGGCTCTGAGACAATAGAACCTTAACATTTATGGGCAACATTAAGCACACAATTGCCTTTCCAACCTACCTTAAAGTTCATTGCTGGATTTTTAAAGATTCTTATTCTTTGAAAAGGTTGTCAAGCCAGCAGAACTGATTTCTGCTGGATATGCGGGCCTTCGTGACGAACGAATACCTGTAGGTTCACTCAGTCCCTATTCGCGTAACCGGCGTGTGCCGGGCCGCTTTTCTCCCCAAACATATGCTAGGCTACCAAGCCGCAACGTTGTGTAAATTTTAAGGCCAAAAGCCATCTGCGCTCGCCAATTGCCCGGTATAGCTATAAATGCCATCTGCGGCTAACAGCAGTACTCAATTCGATAAAAATGTACATATTACGATTTTGCGAATCTGAGACCTCAGCCGGCAGAGGCAGAACCTCGATTGTCGGTTTAAAAGCTTGGTTTATGCAACATCGACTGCACTATGACAAAAATACCTAGTTCCTATGCATTTGTTAGTAAACACATCCTGTTCCCTACAAACAGTCTGTTGTTATTAAAATTCGTTTCCCGTCGCTAAGTACAAGAAAAGGCGTGTGTTTATGCGTCGGTCTTTTTAACCGGGACGTGTTAATTATAGAGGATGCGCGGGCGCATGCACGAAAGATGACGAACAGACAACACGGCTACTGTATACAAGAACAAATGGGCAATAACATCATCAATTTATTAGTAGATTTATTGGGGGAAAACGTGTAAGGTAGCCAGTATAAAAACCTCCTCGGTAGTAGAGGGGATTTGCTATAATTTCTAAGTTTGGCAGGCGGGTTGAAAAGAATAGTACTAAAAAATGTTTAGGTGTAACGAGGGAACCCAGCTAGGGATTCTCACATGAATGTTTCAGCACGAAACTCACGCGAGAAAAGTACTACTCCTAGTGACAACTGGATTTTTCTTTTTATGTTACAGAGTGTACAGGATGGTCAGGTAATCACAGTGGCGTCTAAGGAAAATTAACAACTGATAGACAGCTATTATTCTCCATTAATGCCACACTGCGGCAGTCCCACGGAACAAATGATGTCAGGTTTCGTTTGCCCGGGAATTTTACTAGCTACAGTGCCCTCATCCCGAAACATAAAAGTGCATAACACTCCTATTTTACGGGGCCATATCTGGCACTGCGGTGGTACATACCCAGACGATTCAGTATCGCGTCTACCGCATAGTAAATCTACCATCACCACACGATCAGCATTATCTAGTTGATTGTTTATAAAGTTATGCCATAAAAAACCTCGCCTTAGAAAGTTACCGCACGAAGGCAAGCATATATTCCTGGATAAACACCACAACTTCGTTATCGAACTTAGGCTTTCCACGTGTTTGTACAATAAACATTATTGAAGCAATATCAACGTATCAGTGAAGTTGAAAGTCTCATACTGCCCTTGAAGATATACTGTATTTATCGGGCTTATCCTGCTTTTCTAACTAACACAAGTACATGGTCATGATAACATACGATAAGGAGTTATATGTAAACATTCTATATGCGGTTTAAGGTATTTTTTGGTATTAAATTAATATGTAGTCGCCGACATTCATACAACGGCTTTTGGCCCTAACGTATCTTAGCGCTTGTTCCATGGGTACTAAACAATAAATACTTGTGTAATTTGTTTTGTAAATATATATTTATTAAATATACCTACTATGAAAGGATAGAATATGTCTAATAAGGTCACTGTTTGTAACATAAAAATATATTATATTAGCGACCCTCCCCGGCTTCGCAAGTTCAAGTTAACAAGTTAGTTTTATATATTTAAGAATATCGGATATAGAGACAGAAAAAGTTTCTTTGGTTTTTATTATGTAGTGATATCACCGCTACAATCCCAAAAAAAACTCAAGCACTATCTTCACTTAAGTAGGGCTTGTCTTGCAACGGACTTTAATTCCTACAAATAATATAAATGTATCTTAATTATATGTGTAGGTAAGTTTTTCTGTATTTGCCGTGGAAACAAAGCCAGCGATTGACGTGTTTTTATTTTTGTGGACAAAATAACTGTTCTGGGGGACAAAGCATATTAGACTAGTCAGTTCAGACAGCAAAATGCATTTCAAATGTTCTGAACGACTCCAGAGACCTGTGTAAAGGTAAACTTTACAATATAACGTCATTCATACGTAATCAAGCAGAATTCATATTTATTATTGTCCGTCTGTTTAACACTTACGCAAACACCAAATATGTATATATTATATCCACATTACATACCAAGCAAGGTAAACATAGCGGCGGTGAAAATTGTTTCTTTAAACAGAAGTAATATCTAGTTGAAACATGGAAAATATTATCTAGCTAAATTAAGATGCCTGCGGGAGAGCTATGCTTCGGCACGAATGGGTATCTCTGAACTCTATAACGCCTATACGAAATAAAATTGTTGTCTTTTTCCGAATGCGTCACCAGAGGCCCAAACTACCTAATCATCAGCCCAGTATACGCCCCCACCGAGGGGCACGAGCCTACCGAATAGGGTGTAGAGGCGGTGCGGATTGGATCACGCACCTTTAAATTTCTTCGTAAGGGTGCCTTAACTACCTAGTAGGCTGCCTAAATTGTAATTTTTGGACCCTAGCTCAGCGTCGAGTCGTACAATGGTAAAACGGTGACACCGGCATGATATCAAACAGTTCCTGGGAGCACTCACCATGAAAAAGCCTATAAAACATACAAAGAGAGCTAAAGTCTCTCCGGAATTCCAAAGACTCCAAACTGTTTGTGAGATCAGAATCACCGACAATTAACTGCAAGTAACTTTAATCATAAAAATACTAGCTTAGAATATTTTATGAAAATTATTACTACAGTCAACTCACGTGATGACTCAAGGACTTCTTGTGTGCTGCAATCGATAATCACAATTCCAACAAGCCGGCATCTATTTTGATAAAACAGTGATAAGATACATTGATAATGAATTCTATTTTAAACTTATTTGATCGAAATTTCAATTGGTGTCAATATCGGTGCAAACTTTTATCAACTGTTTATAATTATTGTACCGGTAAAAATTTAACATAGTGTATATATGTATGTATCTATTTATATCATCATTCCCATACAGTAATGGCAATTGGGAGAGGGCCATAAACCATCACAGGCCAATGTGGATTGGTACGAGTTATAGTCTTCTAAGAAAGTAGCCATAAGTTCAAGTTTTCCTCAAAGTTTGTCTCTTGCCTTGTCAAAAGAACATCCAAAAAATATATATATTTAAACCCATTCTTGGTATCGTTTGCTGTCTGGAGCTAAAAAATCACTGAATACACTTGAAACCAGTTCTAGCTACTTACTCCTATTAAGTTAAAATACATATGACATGCTTAATCAGACTATATTGCACCTACAAGCTAGTATATTCGAGCTGCGCGTACAGCATTTATTTCATGAATACATGATATTATAATAACATGAACACTCGTAAGCATCTGAGTTGCATCTATGTTCATGTGTATTTATGAGCCACTTTATCAGTGGCCCGTCTGGAGACATAGTGCTGTCACAGCAATAAGCAATTGCTTAGTTAAATAAAACTCGGAACTGAGTCGCCTAGATAGAGTACCACTGCAGTGCCAGATAACGTCCCGGGAAATAGGAGTATTTTGCACTTCGGGGTTTGGGTTGAGCGCACTGTAGTTAGTAAAATTACCGGATATAAGAGACGCTACACTTGGAATTGTTTTGAAAAATGCCTCAATTCGACCTCAAGTGAGACCTCAGACTGACATTAGTTAATGATAAGAATTTGCAGATGGCTGGTCACGCATGTGAGCTGATGGCCGTTGAAGCAGACGTGTTTTGGAGTGGAGACGCAACTTGGCAAGCATTACGCAGTGTTTTGAGCCGAAGACTTGCTAAACGTCTCTGGTGGAGGTGCGATGAGAAAAGTGGAGGATGGAGAAGAATTTGACCCAGATAGTACAAAATACACTTTTTCGGATGGCTCTTATGGGTTTCAGTTTCTTGTAGACCACTCATGACCTTAATAGCTTCACCGGCAAGTGGCCAGCGCAGGATGACGGCTCCTAACCTTAAGGAGAAGTGAGCTTATGTGCCCAAAAGTTGTGACCCCCAAATCTTAAAAAAGAGAGCATTGTTCATTTACAAAAGAACAGTCGACATTTATGTTTTGAACGTATTTTTTTCCAAGCTAAGTAAGTTTCCAAGATAGTAGACATTATAATTCAAAATGATGAATATAAAGATAAGCGAATCGGTCGTTTACTCATTGAGTTACAAAGTTGAGTTGCAGTATTGATCCATTAATCGTGTTTCGATAAGATTATATTTGCAGCAACTTGTTTATGATACCTTTATTAGGACAATATTCTCTTTATTACTAACAACATATGAAGTTCAGAATATTTGCAGGTTGTTTCTTTGTTTTGGTTGCAAACCATTCCAATATGTAATAAGCAAATAATGCCTTTTGGAAAAATATGATACAAAAAACATTATGGTTTTATTGTCAGGCAGAATTTATGATACTATGCAATTTAGTAAAAAGGTATTTAAAAGTCGTCTAAAGTGGTGCCAACGTAACCAAGACCAACTTAAAATGGATGTTCTAGCTACACATCGTTCAACGAAAAATTTTAAAGACTTTTGGAAAGCTACTAAGAGATGTAACGTTCGACCTGGCCTCCCGGTGAGTGTCAGTGGGGAGTGTGACCCAGTAAAAATTGCCAACACTTTTATGGAACATTTTAAAGTGCACTCTCCATTGGGGCCATCGATGTCTGCCTATAGCACTGAGTCTGTGTGTCAGGGGGAGGCACCGTCGTTGCGAGTTACCTCAAAACAAATAAAAGAGGTATTGCATAAAATGTGTGGCGGCAAATCTCCCGGTCATGACGGCATTAGTGTGGAACACTTGAGGTATGCGGTGCTCACCTGCGCGAGGGTGCTGGCTGTTTTCTTTACAATGTGCTAAGTCACTCTTTTTTACACATGACTTAATGAAAACATTGTCGTGCCCATTGTTAAGGACGGAGCTGGGACATCCGGACAGGGAAACTACCGGCCTATCTCACTAGCAACAACAATTGCTAAAGTATTGGACAGTGTGCTTAACTCTGAACTTGAAAAGTACTCCAACCTTCATGATGCACAGTTCGGGTTTCGTCCTGGACTCTCGACTGAAAGCGCGATTGTAAGTCAAGCACACTGTTCAATATTATTACAGATCGAAGGACGCCGGTGTACGCCTGTTTCCTGACCTCTCCAAGGCGTTGACCTTGTGTCATATGACGTTTTGTGGAGGAAGCTGGGGGATAGGGGTGTACCGATTATGTGCTAATGTACTTAGGTTCTGGTATGCAATCAAATAAACCATGTTACGGGTTGTGGTTGTATTAACTGCATACTGCATACATCATGGACTTAGGTACAATGTGACTAAATCAAAGTACATTGGTATTTGAGGCCACTGGTAATGTAAGGCGATACTAACATTACCCTAAATGGCATGAGCTTAATCCGTGTAAATAACTTAAATATCTGGGACATGTCGTTACTAGTGACCTCAAAGACGATGCTGACATTGAAAGGAGCGTAGGGCTCTGGCGCGTTAGAGGGAACATGTTGGCTCGCAGGTTTTACCGGTGTACAGAAGAGGTTAAAGTTACTCTTTTCAAATCTTATTGCCAGAGTATGTACACGGGTAATCTGTGGGTCAAACACACAAAGAGATCCCTAGATACCTTGCGAGTCCAGTATAACAATGCTTTAGGATGATGTTGGGTTTGCCCCCGCTTTTGCAGTCATCCGGCATGTTTGCAGAGTACCAAACGGATGGTTTCGATGCTATCGTACGGAAGAAGACTGCCTCACTGATAAGTAGGTTAAGAGTCAGCCCAATAGCATCCTAAAGGACATTGGCAGACGACTCACGTCGCCGATGTGGCAGTGTTTTATGAGAAGGGTACTCCCAACGGGTACATATCCCTTCTCGTAAATTAAATGTAATATTAATTAAAATATATAACAATAATTTTTAAGGTACACTAACCCATATGGATGAAATACTTATCCGAAATAATGTATTATTATTATTTATTTGGATAGACTAAGTTCAACAGTTTGAACTCACGAATTCAAATTCATGTCAAACATTTCGATAATTAGACACAATCAATGTCGAAAAACTACCGGTCGTGTAATTCAATTAATCGTCCTAAATCTTCAACAGGGGATCCGGAGTAAACAGAATAAGTTGCTAGAGTCCACAAGACTCCAGGGAATCTCCTTGCATGAGTTCGTTCCACGTCTTGCATTATTTTATTTTAATTCCTTAGACTCCCTTCGCGTATCATTGTTGTACACTCGGACTGATTGCAAATTTTTTTGAATATACATTTGCTTGTTTTTGCAGGTAATCATTTTATAATTTTATATTCTATTAAATAAATAAATATCCTCAGACATTCACATCGCATTTCGCTACAATTAAGCAAGCTGCTACTATGAAAACTAAAAAATTTCACCAAAACGGTTGAGTGTCACGGTAATATTACCGTAGCAATGTACTCTACATTGCTACGGTTTCTCTGTAGCTCTAAAAATATCCATGTGTGAATAGCTTCGCTGACCGAAGGTTCTGTCCCATGCGTTTCCAAGGGATCCGAGTAAAAATACAATAGCCCAGCTATTAACGGTTAATAAGTGGTGAACAAATATAATCCTCGCTTTATATGAAGAAAGTACCGTAAGAGTCAATATTACTAATTTATTTGCGTGATACAACCAAGTCAAATGTTCTTCTGGCTAAGTCATACCTTTCGTTTTAGAGGTAAAACGCGGACAGGCAAACATAAGTAAGTATAAGAATCCTTGACGACTAAGGAACTATAAAAATATCAAACGGTAAGGTAGAAGAAGTAAGGTCAAAGTTGGGTCATAAAACCTGGTTTTTGAAGCACAATTAACTATGTAGAAGATTTAACCTTTGAGCCCTCGTCAAAAGACTTAATGCCAATTTAACATACATGAGTTCCTACCTATTAAGTGAACAGCAAACTTCCATCCACCGAGGCTCATTGGTGCATAACCACAAAGGGAATTATGGTAGAACGCATCAAGATGTACTTAACGGAAAGTGCCTTTTAACCTAGCACAATTAGGGGTCTATTATGGCTCCCCTTTTTGTCCATTCATGTGTTTCTAATGTGTTCAATCATAATGGCGGGTAAATTCTTGACCCTAATGTTGACTTTTGATAAAATACCATATTGGTTTTATTACAGAGTATATTCAAAATTGCCATTTAATACATATAACAAAATTGTGACGAGTATGAATAAAGTTGTCCTAGTACATTTTACTTATAGAAGTATAAGAAAAAGCGGTAGAGTTCGATAATTGAATATTGATTCGTTTTATTTAAGTTTTTTAGTAGGTGTTCGCAACTACCCCGCTCTCCTCTTAACCTCCTGAGACCCAGAGAAATTTTTTTTCTTCGATTTTGATAAAATTAAGCACAACTACTTAATATTATTCATACTATACTATAGACAGACCACAACCTATTAAGGATTTAGTATACAAAAAATCATTTGTTTATATAAATCCTATGTTTAAATCACAGTTAGGTAACAGATTGATTTTCTTTCTTTGGTGTGATACCAAAAAGCAATTCTGTTTTTTTACTGCACAAATTGTGGTTACATTGAATAAGTAAGTCGTAACCTTTGAGCGTTTTGGTTTTCTGCCATCAGGGTATTATACTAAAAAACCGCTCTAATTTGTGCCATCGTACGCTGGGTCCAGACGGAGGAGCAGTTTTAAATATCTGTCAGTCTTTTCTAGATAATTATATGTCAGTCGATATAACCATCTTTTCTGAAGCATTGTCTTTTATATATTGTTCGGAATAATCATCATGCTTGCAAAATGGTCTGGAATTGAAAATTATATCTAGGCTCAAAGACTGATAGCTGTAATGGTGACTTTCCTTGCCAGGTATTAGGTATTTCGTTAAATGTATAACATACAAGAGGAGGAACATCTCCTCCTCTTGTCCTAACACGATCCCTTGACAATCCATCGCGTGTTTTAGGCCCCCGTCTTGGTCTGAACTGTCCCTTACAAGATGTAATTGAAGATCGCAAAGGAACTTCTGATTTTGGGTGATAATTACCATCTGAATCGGACCCATTAGAAGATTCCGGGTCTAATTCAATGTAGTCATCTTCATGATTGGCAATTGGCACCACTTCACCATCTTTCCCGTCTAGAAAATCAATTTCAGACTCTACCAACAATACTTCTATCTCATGCTCACATAAAACTGATAAAAGTAATATTAAAAAATATTATTTACTACAAAACAATTAAATGTCATATATATATATTACACTGGGATTCATAATTTTACAGTAGTCATTGAGAACTCCTGCCATACCTATATTACATAAACATTTCATAGGTAATTTCTCTCCTATTACGAAAAGGTTAACCAATAACAATGTATAATCGAAATTATTGCATAATAATAAACAAAAGAAACACAAATGCAAATTATGGTCTATGATATTTATAAGAAAAAATCAAAATAACTTACCACGTGCATATGACCATAACGACATCCTTCACTTCCAATTAGCAAATAAAGATTATTGTGACAGTTATTTAACCGAGAGTAGGTTTTGTAATGGCGGAAGACTACATAGCTTCGTTAAACAGAAAAAGTTTTAACAAAATTCACTAGATGGTGATACTATGACAATTTTTTCCTGACTAGTTTTTATGTAATATTTATATTACGCAGAGTCTCAGGAGGTTAAAGCCATCTGCGAGAAAAAACCGCAGTAATTCAGAAAAAAAGACGTTCGACGATCACAATGCTAGTTAAGAGTTGCTATACCAAATAATCCAACAATTAAACCGGTTTTTTATCCATCCCAATTCGTTGATTACTCATCGCACCACCGTAATTGGAGTCGTTAGTGGATTCAATGCCACTAAGGTACCTGACCTTGTTTGGGAATGTTTATCAAAATAATTATACTCATTGGTGTTACGACTCACAAATTCAAAACAAATACGTAACTTCGGTATGATCGGTAAAGTTACCGACAAAGCCCGCCGGATCAGCAAGTTGAAGTGGCAATAAGCCGGTCCGTATGTCGCAGAACCGATGGCGTTGGAGCAGACGAGTTCTAGAGTGGAGACCGCGTCTTGGCAAGCGTAGCGTAGGACGCCCTCCGGCCCGAAGGACGACTTGCGAAAGGTCGCTGGTGGATGCTGGATGAGAAAAGCGGAGGACCAAGATATCTGGCGCAAAATGGGGGAGACCTATGTCCAGCAGTAGACTGCGCTAAGTTGAAGAGAGAGAGAGAGAGAATGAGAAGTAGCTTCTATCATACATGGATCCGGTAACCAGAGATCTTTTCAGGCTTTGGAGAATCGAGCTAGTTACTGTATCGTGTTTTCTTTTTCAGGGCACTAAAGTAGGTACGTCGCTACCAGTTGACTCTTACTGTTGGATAGGTAATAGGCTATCTGCTTCCTATAGACAATGAAAGAAGCAACGTATGCTTGTCACAGATGCAGTGTTGAAAGAAACCAAAACCTATATCTACAAAGTAATTTTCCGTCAACACTACCTTGCGCACGACAGTCAAATCGTAGATTTAGAACTAACATCCAGGTCTCTTATACCCAGTATGTTCATTAGCTACAGTGCCTTCTTCGCGAAACAGAAGTGCATAACACCTATAACACAGGACGATAGGTAAATCTCGCTCTGCGGTGAATATCTATCTAGACAACTCAGTATCATACACATTATTTAGAAAATTATAGGTACACAATAACCATGCTTATCAAGATGCAACACCGTATTGTGAGGATGTCAAAGCGATATAAATATAGTCATATTAACCTATGCCGTACGTCACAATTCTCGAACGTTCCATCGGAACACGTGGAACAAGTCCCCGTGGATCATTTAAGCCGTCGGATAAGAAATCTACGGCTGGTTCTATACCGTACGCTAGTGTTGCCAAACTATCGATAGTTAAAAATAAAAATATTATCTTTAATGTCGATAAATCTAACAATAACGATACTATCGATATTATCATACAACATGTCTATCTGTCTGTTCGCAGGTCACAGCAATTTTTCTCGGTAACTGTAGGAACTTATTGTTTCAAACTTTGTAAGTTTATGTATTCAGGAAACGTATTAAGATTTTCACAAGAAACTTGAGAAAAGCATACATATTTTACATGGTTATCAATGTACAGATCTATATAAATATTATTATGAGTAACATTACTGTTGATAATTTATTGGATATATAATATTTAGCTTCTATAGTAGCCCTATAGATACTATTACTTTTGCTCAACTATCGATAGTATATCGATAGACTATCGCGCAGCCACACAAGCATACGCGTCCCATGGGAGAGATCCCATTGTATCGCACCCTCGATGAGTTATGAACAGGAGTGTTTGTAAATTATGAGGTACGACGCGTTTGGAATTATGAATGGATGGGACGCAGTTATATTGTAATGGAATTCCGTAGGATGGAGATTGAAATGTGATTAAGTGGGATGTGTAACTGAAACTTGCTCGTGGTGCTTCCTGTTTTCTTTACTATATAGAGCCAAATATCGTGGTTCGTACCCACACAGAGTAGGATACTTAGTAAAACAAAATTTGAGCGATTTTGATTGATTGGGTTGGTTTAGATTTCATAACATCATACCCTTTGTTACATATAAAAAAAATCCAAAAAAGCGTTTTAAGATGATTTCTGATGGTCATCAAAACACTATCTAATAGAATAGGAATAGAATGAATAGAAAACGTTTATTTGACCACACAAAAAACACGAATATACAGTTTAACATAGAAGATACAATATAACAATTACAATTTTACAAAGAAGAAATACACTAATAAAAAAACAAATATGTAATTAAAGGAATAAATAATATAAAGATAAATATATGAATGAAAAAATAAATAGTAATAATGTGGTCAAAGGGGCCCCATCTCAGCTTAGGCCGCCGCATGTTACGTGTGTTTATATAATATATTGATTTTAGAGTGGCCGCGGCAGCGCTGATATTATGACAGAGCCCGAGTGACAATAGATTAAAAATTAACTATATTATATATACGCGTATGAATATTATGTAATGATTATTAATTAATAAAAATATACATTATACATTAACCGTTAAAATAAAACATATTAATACACATAATAGAAAATACTAAAATATAAAAAGGAGTGTGTGCTGCGTTTTGTTACTAGGCTGTAAGATTAGTATTCCTTTGCCTTGGTTGCTGTCAGAATTAAACCGATAAAACGTCAAAGTTTTACTAATAAAATATTTCTTGATTCTACCTACATTATAAAATGTTTAGAAAAAATGAAAAGATTTGTGATGCCACGCCCTGCCACGTAGTGGCACATGGATTTGAAAAAAGAAATAAAAAAATAAAAAAAAAAGAAAGAAGGAAGGAACCACTACCAAATTACCAATTATTCATTGATTCCTCTACAGAGTAGACTCTTAAGTTTAATTTGGTTTTTAACCCTGTGCACTGAAGGAAAGAAGAGTAGAAATATTTATGTATATTGGACTGCGCTCCCTCATGAGCGCTATGATACAAAGTACGACCTCAGTACATCCACCTCGTAAATGACAAACGGTAAGTATTTGTGCTTTAGCTCTCTTGTATTAATAAAAAAATATGTTTAAGGTGCTTTTTAAATGTACTAATTGATTTTAGGTTGCGTATAGGCGGTGGGATATTGTTCCAGCAACGTGAGGCAGCGTACCTGAACGAACCCCGAAACGCTGTGGTCCGGTGTTTCGGAGTAACAAGAATGTGGGTGCAAGCTCTTCTCCCATGGCCCTCGCGCTCTTGGGCCCATACAAGCTTATTGTACAAATATTCTGGTTTACCTGTGTTGATTATACCAAATAGTAATGATGCCAGATGCAGTCTCCGACGTGACTCCATCTTTAAAATTTGTGCACTATTGAGAAATGGTGTAATATGTGATCGAGGAGGTATGTAGTAACAGAATCTGGCACATGCATTCTGTATTCTTTGAACTAGGTTTACTGTTCTGGCTAGAAGGGATGGCCCATAAACTGTGTCACAGTAGTTGAGCTTAGATAGTATAAGCGATTCACAGAGTTTGACCCTTATCTTCTCACACAGGTATGGTCTTATTTTATATAACATTCTGAGTCGGTAAAAACATGTCCTGGCACATTCCGAGAGGTGCCTCTCAAAGTTAAGGCTGGAATCAAGAATCAGTCCCAGACTCCTAACTTCATCTACCACCGCAATAGGTTCTCCATCTATGTTTATATTAAGTGTTGCTTGCTTGACACAATTAACAGTTTTTTTAGAGCCCATGATGAGGCATTTTGATTTCGATGGATTTAATAGGAGACAGTGTGAGCTACACCATGATGATATCTGTTGCAGGTCTTCATTTATTTGAGCCACAGCTTTAGCACAATCCGGAGGGTCAAATGATAAGTATAGTTGTAGATCATCAGCATATATATGGAATCTGCAATTCTTGATGCAGTCTGTAATGTTTGCTGTGTATAGTATATACAAAATTGGTCCCAATATGGAACCCTGAGGAACACCCCTTCTTACTGGTAACAAGGTGGAATATGACGCAACTCCATCGTCCCCCCTCAACTCAACACACTGCTGCCTATCTGTCAGGTAACTGTGGAACCATTTTACTGTATTAGAATCGGCTCCATAGTAAGCGAGCTTTGATAATAAGAGAGAAATATCAATTGAGTCAAAGGCTCGCGAGAAATCTAGTAGGGTCAGGATAGTTGCCTTGCCCCGGTCTTGGGCAGCCAGGATGTTATCGACAACATCCGCCAACGCAGTTGCTGTACCATATCCCCTACGAAAGCCAGACTGATAGCTTGGCAAAATATGGTTATCCTCCAGAAACTTGGTGAGCTGATCGCACACCACCCTTTCTGTAATTTTGGACAAGCACGGCAGTATACTTATGGGCCTAAGATCTTTAATTGTGGTGGGCTGACTAACTTTAGGGAGAGGTTTTACAACCGCTATCTTCCAGCTGTCAGGGAATTTGCCTTCCAGAATGGATCCATTGACTATTGCTGTTATGGCAGATAGGGTCTGTGGTAAGGTTAACAGCAACATATCTAGAGAGATTCTGTCCACACCTTGTGCATTGGACTTTAAGCTACTTATGGCCTTTGCAACTATATTCTCACTGACAGGAAGAAGTGCAAAAGTTGCCTCCCCATGCCTGTGGTGCTCCATATAAGTTAGCCAATTCTTATTTTTTAAGTACAATATAGTTTTAAGTGAAGTCAACTCAAACATCATGTCTGATGCATGATATGAAAGCTCTTTATTCCACTGAGTTTTGTGGGGTTACGGTACTGTACTAAACCATACGTGAACTAATACTTGTAATTTCAAGTCCCCATTGGAAATCAAAAGTAGTTTGCCGACACTCGCGTTCTCTAACGCTTAATTGTAAATTATCCCTCATCATTGCAAATGGAACATTCGAATATCTACACATATTATTATGGCACTTCACTCTCCGTAAATTCCTTTGATATCGATACGAGCCGCCCGTATATATTTCATAAAATGTATATTTGGTGTATACAATATACAATAAATTAAATAAAATTATTAGGTTTATATTAATAATAATTATTAACCCCTCATTTCAACCTATCGCAATCCACTGCTGGACAATGGTATCCCCCATTTTGCGCCTGATATCCCGGTCTTATGCTTTCCTCATCCAGCCTCCCCAGCGACCTTTCAGCGGCCTACGCTTCGCTTGCGAGTCGCGGTCTCCACTCCAGAACTCCAAAAACTAGCCCAAAGAAAAGTATTTTTAGCTAAAATCTACTAGAAGCTTTCATTATTTATTCTGTCCCGATCGTAATCTAAAAACATTAATTTCAGGACATCTTTTGTAGTTTATTAATTATTTGGCGAAGTGTCGCGTTTAGTTCTAAAAATTTCGCTACATAGCGCTTTTGTTGTTTGACAGTTCATCTGTTATCACGAACAAATGTGAGATGCGTGGTGACAGTTCTTCAACGTCTAATGGAGGGCTTTTTGTCCCACTAAATGTGACAACAGATATATACAAACATGAACCAAAAAATGGTGGCGATGATGTATTGAAAAGTTGAAGTAAGCTTGGGTAAGGCGGTAATAATACAATGATAGATAAATATGTAGAGATAGTAATATTACGTCACAAATTAGCAGCTATACAGTGTTGACTGGTGTTTAAATAAAAAATATGGTATTATCACTAAGTGGAATGTTTGTGTTATTTATCGACATACATAAGAATAAAGAATATAATAATAAAATCGTATAAAAACCATAATTTTAAAACACCAAATCATATTGAGTCTGTTCCAGAAATTAACCGGAACAAACAAACAGGTAGACCGATAGATTGACAGACAGATAGACAAAACCTTCAAAAATTATGCCGTATTTATATGCATAAAGTTTTTTTTTATTATAATATTACAAACAGACACTCGAATTTAATTTATATGTAATAGATGCAATAGATAAAGTTTGTTTATGTTGATAAGGGTAAAACAATATGAGATCTTTTAGATTCTATAAAACACAGAGCAAAGGGGACTTTTTCTTTTCCTCCATATTCATAATGCATATTCCAGTTCTAAAAACCACATAAAGATACGCTGCGCTCTTAATTAAAATGGCTCCTCTTAGAATGCAATGTCATAAAAAGTTATTGTTGTTATCAAGAAGAAAATAAAAGCAGTTTATCTATTAAAATGTTTATAGATAAGGTTTATGTTTGTGCATTTACGAATGTTGATTTTATTTTTAAAAACATTTCAACGAAAATAGGCGTCTTTTAATTCTTGGGAAGCCGTCTTCAGTAAGAAAGTAGCTATGATTAAAGTCACCGCCACTTCAACTTCGGTGAACTTTATTAGTAGGTATCTTCACTTTCCTCATGGAAATCTCTTAGTATTTCATATGTACGTATACCTATGGTGATAAGATCGTCGGTGGCTTATTGTTGTGGACTGTTGTCTTCGGATCAGGAGGGTACAGAAAGAAAGAAAGAAAGAAAAAATCTTTATTCAAATAAATCTGTTACAGATACTTTTGAATCGTCAATGGTTATTATTATCATATTTCTTTGTGACTCAACCACCGGTTCGGAATAAGTAGGATCTTCGAGAAGAGCCGGCAAGAAACTCGAGTTACTCTTTTAATCTTTTTATATCGTTTACAGGTTTGGATACTGCCGCGTACCAATGTCTTTTGCAAAATATCCATATTATAACAAACACGATCATCATCATCATTACAGCCCAATTATGTCCACTGCTGAACGAAGGCCTCCCCTAATGATTTCCACGCGGACCGATCCCTTGCAGTTGACATCCATCTGCTACCCGCCACCTTAACCAGATCATCCGTCATCTGGTTGGGGGTCGGCCTACGCTTCGCTTTCCGTTACGTGGACGCCACTCGAGAACCTTTCCGCCCATCGGCCATCGGTTCTACGCACTATGTGCCCTGCCCACTGCCACTTCAGCTTGCTAATCCTCTGGGCTATGTCGGTCACCCTAGTTCTCCTACGGATATCATCGTTTCGGATTTTATCGCTTAGGGAGACACCTAACATAGCCCTCTCCATAGCACGCTGAGCAACCTTGAGTCTATTCAAGAGGCCCTTAGTGAGCGACCACGTTTCGCTTCCGTATGTCATAACTGGCAACACACACTATGACATAACACGATATGGAAAATAATTCGAAATAAATAAATATATATATATATATATATATATATATATATATATATATATATATATATATATATATATATATATATATTATATATATATATATATATATATTATTTATTTATTTATATGTCGGTTTATCCCAAGCTCTTACAGTAAAGGCGTACATAGTGAAGAAACGCGCATGCTGCGTAGAGATTCAAAACTAATGCGTGACGTCCCTTAGTGGGGACGTCCACTAAAACGTCCTATGAAATAAAGGTTAACAGTTCACCTAAGACCAAGTGACATCTCGAACCATGCCCAATTAGAAAGTCACGTAAGTGTAATATGTCTTATCTGCTGAAACTAATTGAAGTTCAGAGACAATGCCCGTTTCCTTATATAAAAACTTTCAGATAACTTATTATATTAAAGAACTGCACTTGAAAATTCGGAACTTTACATTCATAATATTAAGTTTCAATAATAAATGGTATGATTATTTGCTTTATTTATAATACATATAAGTTTATCTATGAAAGTTCTTTTTTATAAAGTTTAAATATTTATATTTTATTATATAAATAAATATAAATATCCACTGACATTCACACAGCGCCAGCTAGCCCCAAGTTAAGCGTGAAACCTGTATTATGGGTACTAAACAACGGATAGACATACTTATATAATTATTATTTTTTGTAAATACATACATATTATACATAGAAAACACCCAGACCATTACAAACAGACATGTTCATGCACACAAATGTTTTTCTTGCCCGGGGATCGAACCTGGAACCCTTGGTGTTGCAGCCGACCTCACAACCGCAACGCCAAATGGGTCGTCAAAATTAAAATGTAAGCATAGGTAAGTACATGAGAAACGAGAGCGTCGGTTGTTCTATGTGTACCTAGACTGTTGCTTTCCAATAGGGGGTGCAGATTTAAATACCCCACGTACCAATGCTTATTCGAATTTTCGAAATTATATGTACGTCATCCGACGCTCTTACGGTGAAGGAAAACTTCGTGAGGAAACTTGCACGCGTCTGTGAAGAGACTCAAAGATTTTGCGTGAAGTCGGCCAATCCATACAGGGCCCGCGTGGACAACTAAGGCCTCCCTATACGGGTAGGCTCGTGTCCCTCGGTGGGGACGTGATGATGATGAGGCAAACAAGCAGACGGTTCATGTAACGGTAAGTACTGTTACGCACGGACATAACTAACTCTAAAGAATTAACAAATGCGTAGCCGACTCTAAAAAGAGGTATGTAAAGGGAAGAGAAAGGGAGTTTGGGCTTCCGATTTTCTTTAACTGGACAAAAAATGAAATTTTGTATTAATAACATAAACTTTAAAAAACATTTTAAAGATTTTCCCAAGCATAGGTATTTATTGCTTAATACATTCTATTCATCAAAAGTCTCTAAAGTAAAAAAAAAAACAGAAACGCAGCGTCCATTACTTGTTGATGAGGAAAAATAACCAGGATCCCATAACGATACTGCAGGTCGTTAGCCGGTTCATTTCCCGATTCTGCCGTCGAGCGATCCAGCCTTAAATAGCGGAAAATGAGAGCCGAGCACTGAACTATTCTCGTATTATGACGTCTAAGTCAGAGTGGCCCTTCGCTGTTCCAAATATGAAATCATTTGACAGCTACCACAGATAAAAAAGCTAAGATTGTTCTTCTCGATAGACACAATTTATTATTGATAAAAAACAACACCACGTTTAAATAAATAATATATCATCTAGTTTTATTTATGGTTAATGGTTTTAAAATATTCTCGTTAGTATATCATTAAATAATAACAAAATATATTGTAGCAGACGCAGCACAAAAATATTATAGGTACTTACCTGCCGAGTAAATAAGTGGGTGTAAATACCACGGGTCACGTGGTGCCATATTATCCGATTTCATGAAATTAGGACGTTTCTCAATTCGGCTGTTACTTATTAGATTTTTTATTTTTTTATGTTACAAAGTGAATCAGGACGCGCACCTGATGGAAAGTGATACGTCTGACCATGACAGAGCGGCATTGTAGGAGACCAACAACCTAGCTAAGGACTCAGTATCGAGTCTACCACCAATTGATATTTCTAATTTTGTTAACATATTTTGCTGGCTGAATAACCTGAATGAAAAGCAATATATGATTTAATCCGTAAGAGAACTAAAGTTACCGACATAGCCCACCGGATCAGTAAGTTGAAGTGGCAGTGGGGTGGTCACGTATGTCGCAGAACCGATGGCCGTTGGAGCAGACGAGTTCTGGAGTGGAGACCGCGTCTCGGCAAGCGTAGCGTAGGATGCCCTCCGGCCCGATGGACCGACGACTTGCGAAAGGTCGCTGGTGAATGAGATGAGAAAAGCGGAGGCCGGGATATCTGGCGCAAAATGGGGAGGCCCATGTCCAGCAGTGGACTGCGATAGGTTGAATAGATGAAAAGCAAAATGATTCCGTTCTTTATAAAGCCGTTGGTCCCTTTCCGAGTATTCGTTCACAAATCTCTTAATTATAAAAGTACATTATCAAGATATTATTTATAAACCATCAACCCAATAATATATTATACTGGCCGAATTCACAAATTTACAGTGACATATATGTTTGATGTGTTGGTAAAATGGATGTTTTCGATATAACAAAATCGTTATCATTTCACATACAATCGGCATTTAAACAATACGAACCCACGCGCAAGATTAACCTGCTAATCAGTTGTTATACTCCGATTAATTCTATTGTTAGCGGTTTAGCCGCAAACAATAAATGTTACTGGGGATCCTTAATCAAAAGTTTGTATTCAATACACGTTTAAGGCTGTTTTAGCCGGCTATTATTTGACAGTAACGCCTTTTGCCAATTTATGTAGAACTGGTGACCCGCCCATGCTTCGCACGGGTGCAATGGTACCGCCTTAAAAGCAACGTACCGCAGTTTTTAAATATGTAATATCTTCGCAAGTATTCATTAAAATCATATGCCGTTAAGGGCAATTTAGATCATATTAAATCAACAATAATTAATTAAGAGCGTCGGTGGCTCAATGGTGTGGACTGTCGCCCTCCTACCGGGAGGGCTGAGGTTCAAATCCTGCCACGTACCAATGTGTTTTCGAATTTTCGAAAAATATATGTACGTTTTCCGACGCTCTTACGGTGAAGGAAAACATCGTGAGGAAACCTATGCACGCCTGCGAAGAGATTCAAAGGTTGTGCGTGATGTCGTCCAACCCGCACTGGGCCCGCGTGGACGACTAAGCCTAACACCTAACATCCTACACGGGTAGGATGTTAGGTGTGCCCCTCGGTGGGGACATTTAATGAGCTGATGATGATGATGATGAATTAAATGGATAAGGATTAATGCTGTATTGGTTAAACTCGCTCGTGCGTGGGACGCGAACCTCAGCTTAGAACCTTGCAGGTAACATACTCATATTTGGGGAGAAAAGTCGGAATCTGTCTTGAAGTGTTGCGTGTGTTCCGAGATACTTAACACTTTTTGTCCGCCGCGATGGCGACAGTGATCGAATCGTCTGGATCGTCGAGTACGTTCCCACGTTTACGTATGCCCCGGGGACGTCTACGTTTGTGGGATTGCGTAAAGGTGCTATTTAATTGTTACACGTGAAAAGAAATGTACCTAAGTTTAATATCAAAAATTTTTACTGAACCGCATGATTTTAATCCGCACTCGTGACTTAGTCTTTTCTCTTCTAGTCTTCAATATGTCGTAGTCTATTCCTCAACTTATCGCCAGATACCATGATTTTTTGCTTTACTTGTTCAGCCTTTACCAGCGATCTTGCGCAAGTCGTCGGTCCATAGAAATGACATATAATACGTCCACAGTCCATGCTAAAATGCCAAAATGACCTACCACCTTAACTCTTCTGGTGAGATTAAGAGGCGGCTTAAAGACAATTTACTAAGTAAATAATAGAAGAGAAATAAGGCCGGCAACGCATTTTATAGCTTCTTTGGTGTTGCAAATGTCCATGGGCGGCAGTATTTATTAATATTCCATCAGGTGATCTGTCAGTTAATTAATCGAAAAGTGACAATTTTAAGTTTGAGTTTTAAACTCTTAGATCCGTATTCTAGAATTCGAGACTCAAGCGTTGATATTTACTTAAATTGAGTTAATAAGGGATAACAATATATACGACATCCCTTTCTTACTCTATTTAAGTAATGATCAATGCTGGAGTCTCGTTCTAGAATATGCATTCCACGGATAATGTCTCGAATATAAATATCCAATGACATTCACACAGCCAAACTAATCATTACGTCTGTAATATGGGTACGAATTAATGGAAAACCTATTTTTTTGTAATCATCATCATCATCAGCTCATTAAACGTCCCCACCGAGGGGCACGAGCCTACCTGTATTGGGTGATTAGGCCTTAGTCGTCCACGCGGGCACAGTGCGGATTGGACGACTTGATGCACAATCTTTGAATCTCTTCGCAGACGTGCGTGAAGGTTTCCTCACGATGTTTTCCTTCACCGTTTTTTTGTAAAATATCTTCTTAATATTACGAACTGCTACGTTATTTCAAATATTTTACAACACAATACGTATAGAATCCGAATAATCCTGGAAGAGGATTAATATATTTCGTTGTTGTTCTTAAACTTAACGTAACTCATGTAACAATATCATTGAAATTCAAATAAGTTTATCAACCATTGTATTTATATACTCCGCAATTAAGTTACACAATGAAGTCGTATTAACACGCGAAAGCGGATTTCTCTTAAACGAAACTGCAGCTTAGGGTTTGGGATAAAGGAAAACTCCCTCGCTTTTCTTTACCCCGAATGTTTTGTAGTCGTTTAACTGTTATTTCTTGTGTGGGAGTCTCAAAGCTGTTTTAATAGCTTAGAATTTTTTTTCATGTTTCATAGAAAAACATTATGAGTCACAGAACTGATGGCCCTTGGAGCTGACGAGTCCTGGAGTGGAGACCGCATCTTGGCAAGCGTAGCGTAGGACGCCCGGGCCGATGGACCGACGACTTGCGAAATAGACTTGCTAGAATTGATTGTAGACTTGAAAGTATACATATAGTATATTTCAATCAAAAGATAAGAAATTGTGTTTTTTGTGGTGGAGGCTCCATGAGAAAAGCGGAGGTCCGGAATTAAGTCCAGCAGTAAAATGCTAGTTACAGCGACAGCATAAGGATTTAAGTATTTATATCTTTGATGACTATGTGGTGTGATGGTTGCGAATCCGGATACAACATTAACGGTTCCGGGTTCGATCCCTGAGCAGTACAAATATTTGCACGAACATGTCTGTTGTGTTAGTCAACGTGCTTTCTATGTTCGGTATTTATATTGCTTGTTTATTTAATAAAATAATGAAAAAAGTACTAGATACACATAGAAACAACAATCGAAATACTCAAGTCTCGCATTTTTCAAGAAAACAAAATAACTTTAAAATCTCTCACGCTACAATTGATTGTAGACCTCGTACGTATTGTATATTTTAAATCAAAAGATAAGAAATTGTGTTTTTGTGCCGATATAATTCAATTTGCCTTTCGTTGCTTGAAATCAAATTTAATTGTTATGTTGGTAAATGTAGTGTTTTCTGATCTGTCAAATAAAAATGTTTCTTTCTTTCTTTAATTGAATAATATTCGATTTTTCATATATATGTAAATGTCAAGCATGATTAATCACGATTTTAGGACGAGCCGTAAATGTAAAATAATTTTGAAAAAATGAAACGATTGTGACGACTTATAATGTATGAATAATGCTAGGCGCTGGTTATGTAGAATATTATAATTTATTTTTGGACTCAAAACACACCGTTCCAGATATTTTTGGCAGAGAGAAAAAAAATTGCCATGAGCAATAAAATGTCAATTTTATCAATGATGTTGCCAACATAATTGGGGGCCACGAGCAATGATAAGAGATAACTTTTTTTTTTTTTTTTTTTTATGATATAGGGAGCAAACGAGCAAGAGAGACACCTGATGGAAAGGTTCATCTCAACTAATTTGATAATGATTTTAGGTATCTTTCTTTTGCTCAAGACTTGACATTTAACAATTTATAGAGAGAATATAATTAAAAATTATAATTTATTTTTTTTAGAGAGAGAGAGAATATATTTCAACTAATAGAATATATTTCAACTAATTGTGTTTCTCACTGGTTTCCATTTAATGCATGACTACAGCAAGAACCAGTAGACATTATAAGTTTTTTATCAACCTAAATTATAAACTAGGTGGTAGGCTCGATACTGAGTTGTTAAGGTACGAGTAGGTATCGCAGTGCCAGATAAAATCCCGTGAAATAAGAGTATTTTATACTTCTGTTTCGGATGAGGGCACTATAGCTTGTAAAATTAGTCTCAGGGGATGAGCATTGGACAGTGTTGACAGAAAATAATGACTACTTATTGTTATCAATTTTCAACACTGCATCTATCATGGTCAGGCGTATTACTTACTACCAGGTGAGCGTACTGCTCGCCCGTTCACTAATGACAAAAAAGAATTTTCAATAAAATCATCACATGAGTGAAAACTCAAAATGTTTGACCTTTAAAAAAATACCAATTGCAAACCCTGATTGACCCAAACAGTAATAAAATTGTTTCTAACCATAATATATCGTTAACTGTCTAAAGTGTACAGGTAGGATTTACTTACGGGATAACTGACAGGTAGTATCCCTTTCCTGAGCTTTTTTAGACTCTTAAATCACGCCTACTTCTGATAACACACGAGTTGAGAGATCTCTTAAAGTTGAGTGGATTCGTGTTTAAAAACTTAGCAAATGTTTTGTTGGGTGAGCGCAATACGAAAACAATTGGATATGATAAAGTTAAATAATGATTATACGTCCCCACCGAGTGCCACGAGCCTATACGTATAAAGTGTACAGGCCTTAGTTGTCCACGCGGGCCTAATCCGTATATATTTTATTTAAAAATAGTGTATATATACGTATATTTATTTATTGTTTAGTACCCATATTACAGGCTAATGCCTAACTTGGGTTTATATGTTACCGTGTGAATGTCAGTGGATATTTATTGATTTATATTATTTTTTAATTATTTCACTATCTTCAAACTGATCATGACTTCGAAAAATCACTTTTAAACAATGTCTTTTGTCATTAATGTCATGCTTCGGCTTCGACGACTTATTCGAGTCGATTCAACCAACCAGAACCACGGTCTCACATAAAATCGACCTGAAATATTATTTTTCCTACAGTAGTTGTATCACTACCTCAACTGTCTGTCCGTTTGACTACCAATGAAAAACTAAATTTCAAATGCACTGCTCACACGGGTTTTCTTTCGATGTATGTTATCTTTATTAATCATCATCATCAGCTCATTAAACGTCCCCACCGAGGGGCACGAGCCTACCCGTATAGGGTGATTAGGCCATAGTCGTCCACGCGGGCCCAGTGCGGATTGGACGACTTCACAAACAACCTTTGAATCTCTTCGCAGACGGCATGAAGTTTCCTCACGATGTTTTCCTTCACCGTAAGAGCATCGGATAACGTACATATATTTTCGAAAATTCGAAACACATTGGTACGTGTCGGATTTGAACCTCAGCCCTCCCGTAGGAAGCGACAGTCCACACCATTGAGCCACCGACGCTCTATATCTTTATTAATATTTTGCAGTTTTTAATCAAAAACACGTAGACGCCAGTCCCCTAGTGCAAAATGAATCTTACAAGCTCTCAAGCACGTATTGTTACCGTCTGTTTACACTTTTACTTATTTTCCTTGATCGTTAATTATTTTCGCTATTCGGTAATGAACGCTGCTCTTAGGTTTACTGGGAACAATTTAAAAATACACGTTGAAATAACACGTAGACTTTGCTGCTGTTTGCATTTACGTGCATTTGGAAATGTGGAACAGTAAATTTAAAATTTCATCTTCATGTCAGCTATATATCCCACTACATGACGAGACTAAAAAGGAAAGAGGAAAGAAAAATATTATCCAACCACAAACTTTTCATGTAAAATGTTGCCAAGACGACATAAGGTTTGCCCTGTGAAAAAGATATCAGGGGGTTACCGCCATCTCTTAAAACAGTGTTACAATAATATTACTTCGTCTTTCTGTACAAAAGTGCTGACGTATCATTATAACAATACTGTTTTACATAATAGATGGCTCTATATAAGATCTGATATCTTTTTCACACGGCAAAACTTATTACATTTTACGTGAATGTTGGAATGAATTCAGTCCTTTTGTAAGTTATGTAATCAATTATGTATTGTTACATAACAGTAGTAGGTAACTTAAAAATTTATTACGCCATTAAAAAAAAGGAAACACAAATACTCGAAATCCCAAAAGTCTGCGACATTGTTTCCAAGTCGCCTTTGAGGCGCCCACCAAAGAGAATATTTCGGGACTTTGAAATGGTCAAAGGAAATAACTGAATTATTCCACTGTAAAGCGATTGATTTTATTTTAATTTTGTTACAAATATTTGCGATAACCTCGCAATGGTTTCCTTGGACATCAAAAGTTATTAATATGGAAGGCTATGAATAGTGTTGTCGAACCATTGATACTGTCGATATTTCAGTAGTTTAGCGCAATAGTATCGGTACACTGCTATACTATCGATAGTATTGCAACTTAATAAATAAATAATAATAGATATCCAATGACATTCACACAGCGCCATCTAGCACCAAGTTAAGCGTGAAGCCTGTATGGGTACTAAACAACGGATAAATATACTCATATACTTTTTTTTAAATACATACATATTATACATAGAAAACACCCAGACCATTACAAACAGACATGTTCATGCGCACAAATGTTTGTACTGCCCGGGGATCGAACCCGGAACCCTTGGTGTTGCAGTCGACCTCTCAACCGCAACACCAAATGGGTCGTCATAATATAGACATTCTTACCGATAGCATCGATACTATCATTAGTTTTGCACTATCGATAGTGGTCTGTAATTAATTTTTTTTGGTAATGAATATTGTGAGAGTTTTATCTTGATATAAAGTATTATGAATATAAGGTAGTGGTAAAGAAACAAAAAATTAGCTTATTTCATCGCAACACAATGACATTGAGATAAGAAAAAAAAAACCACTGAGATCACAGAAACAACATCGTGTGCAACGATGTCTAATTTAAACGGACTAACTTAGCATAACCCTAATAAGCGGACCCTGGCGCCGATTTTTAGTAGGCCTGGCTGAGTATGCGCATGATCGCGAAGCTAAAATATCTTAGGTATATTAATTACATAATGTTAGTACTAAATGACTAATTTAATAAATACAATTAGAATTAAGGTTACATAGTCTGAAATAAAATATGACAAATACCTGTATCACGCTCCCTATCTAGTGCAAGGTACTTAAAATAAAAATAATAAGTTCTTTTCAAAACTTAATTGATAATAATAACAAAAAAAACTTATAATAATGGAAACCAATCATATATTAAGAAAAAAAATTTAAGACAAAAATCATTAGTAGAATTAATATCATTGTTTTGCGCACGTTAAGCTAAGTCGCTCTTTTTTTCAGCAGTGTACATATACCCGCAAACCTACCCTACACGCAATGATAAGTAATGGTTTAGCATAAAATATATCAATACGGTGAATTCATGTATTATGGCAATACTATTGATTAAAAGTTCACTATCGATAGGATAAAACTATCGACAGTTGTTCCATTTGCTTTGTATACTATCGATACTAATGTATATATTGAGTTACAACACTATCGATAGTATTGCAGTGTACCGATACTATCGAAACACCTATCGATACATCGGTTTTGCCGAACTATCGATAGTGGACTATCGAGCGGTAACACTGGTTATGCAATTATTCGGTTGGTAACGTGATAATTTATTATTATTTATTTCATATTTAATCTCATAGCACAAAAACATATTTCATTATTTCCTAGGTGTATATATAGTTCGAACCGAACTATTATGCACATTAATGAAATATTTGTACATTTCTAAGTTGTTGGTTGTATTCGCTGCACAATATTTCCACAAAATTGTTTCTCTAACAGCATTAGTTCTTTAAGAAGTATTCACAAAAGTAAAAGAGGTATGTATGATGGTATCTTCATTTAGAGTACATGAGAGAAAGATAGCAAAGCATATTCATTGTTCGAATCTGGATACAAGAGGTGGGGACGACCCAATAGTACTACGATCTTGACCAAATTGATCAAGCCCTCAAGAAGGTATCCCAAGCCGAAAGAATAAAATTGTATGAAAAGTTTGATGGAAGTAAAGGAGGATAGAGAAGTATACCAGGACCGCACAAAGCGGTTCCTTTACCTTTTGCGTGTAGGACGCTGACAGCTGGAACATTTTCTCCCTTCAACCCTTTAAGTATAATTATGTTGTATAGAGGTACTGAGGAATAGCTCAGACCTAAGATACATCCTTTCTTTTTTCTTTTACATGAAGTAATGCTAGTAAACAAATGAAATATAATATCGTTTATTAACCAAACTGTTACTACAAAATAAGTAGTCACAGTCCGGTGCTCAGTTCGAACCGAACTATTGCAACTAAAAAGTTGCAGTAGTCCGGTCAACTGAACTAACAACCGGACTACTAGAGGAATTAATTATGAAACATTTAGGCATAAATAGAATCTAAAATACAATAAATCTATTCAATTCACATTAAATAAAATAACTTTTTCATTTTTACAGATTATAAAGATGGCGCGAATTTACTTAGCAATTACCATCATGGCGCTTCTGATTATGTCACAAGGGATTGATGCCCAAGGTAAGTACTTGCTACACCGTTATAGTCTGTTTTATTTTTTATTTTGTTTTTATATTTCATAAACCGTATTTGCAATAAGTATATTTATTAATATATATGTATATATATATATATACATATATTCGTGTTATTAATATTACCTTATTCTACGTAAATATCCTTGTGACGTCATCTCGGGAGGTCTCGTCAGAATAACAGTGTTGCTGCAGCTCTTGGCGGTGCAGCAGCTTATGCTGAGGCGGACCTTTTGACCGTATCATTTTTTTTTTGCTATCGTTCTGTGTTTGTATAGTTTAAAATTGTTGCCCTTTTATTGTTCTCTGTTACGTACTACTTTTTTGTGTAATTTGTTTGATGTACGGTCAATAAGTGCTTTTTCTTTCTTTCTTTCTTACTTTTGAGCGTCAGTGGCTCAATGGTGTGGACTGTTGCAATCCAATCGGGAGGGCGCGAGTTCAAATTCCGCAATATACCAATGTGGTTTCGAATTTTGGAAATTATATGAAAGTTATCTAACACTCTTTCGGTGAAGGAATAAATCGCGAGGAAACCTGCGTACGCTTGCGAAGAGATTCAAAGGTTGTGCGTGAAGTCTTCCAACCCGCACTGGGACCGCGTGGACGACTAAGGCCTAATCACCATGTACGGGTAGGCTCGTGCCCCTCGGTGGGGACGTTTAATGAGCTGATGGTGATGATGAATTAACAACGAAATTTAGTTTGAACGATTTCTGGTGAGGAGTTTTTTTATACGTCATATATGGTGATCCACTATTTTTCATATTAAAGCTTTAGTAGGTGCCTAAGTAAATAAAAAATATTTTATTTTATGTTACTTGCTGCTGCGGCCTCCCTCCACGTGCGAGTCCGACTCGCGCTTGGCCAATTATTTACTAAGCCAATGGTAACAGTCTCGGTAATTCGTTGCGATTACATTTGGAGCCTTTCTTTATTGGATGCGTATTTGATCGTTTGTATGCCAAACGTTTTGTTATTACTTTATGTCTTCTTTATATGAAATTTTAATAGTACTAATATTTATTGCACAGAAAATTAAAAAGAACATGAAGAAACAAACTGAAAATTCTATCAAGGCGGACTTATTGCATAACCAATCCCTTCCAGACTACCTTCATAAGAGGAAATACATGTAAAAACTGTGAAAAATAAGTTAACTAATGAATTAAAGAAATATTGTATCAATGATTAAAAATCGCTGGCCGTAAAGT
>PQWD01008018.1:0-23629 GCA_019425675.1 Leucinodes orbonalis
TTCGCATACGCGAATGTACGTCACCAAAAATAATCGAACGCCTTACCTCTGCGGCTGCCGCGCGTTGATTGAGCGTACTAAGTCTTATTATACAACGCGATATTCAGCACGTTCGATATCAAATCAGTCCGGCCGGTCAAATGAGCAAGGATAACAGTGCTGATTACAATATGCGATTGCGAAAACTTCCTAAAAGTGCCCAACTATTAGATGAACTCTAAGAGAGGAGTCACAAAAGATCTTCTAGGTCGAAGTGACTACAGGTCTGCATAAGCCTGAATAGCCCTCAAAACCTAAATAATAATAATACAATATGCGATTAGCAGAGTCTGCAGATCGTAAATCTGCAAAACGCATGGTGTAATAGGGGCATAAGGCGTCAGTGCGGTCAAAGGGTAAAAAAATAATGTCTAAAAAACATGAGTTTGCAGATCGACACTCTGCAAATAGCAATGAGTTATGAGAGTATAGACGTTATTGGTGGTCAAGGGGCTAAAAAATATAAAAATTTTCAAAAATTAATTCATCTCATTTGATCTGCGAGTAAACGCTGGCACTCTCTGTACGCAGCGAGCGTAACCAGCAAGTGATGTGCGGCGCGGGCCTGGCCGGCGTGGTGCTGTCCGTGTGCGGCGCTGCCCTTCGCGCCGAGAGACACGCGCTCCACGCGCCCGCGCTCCTAGTGCTGGAGCGCCTCGCCGCACACGCCACGCGCCCCAGCGAGCTCAGGTACTGCCCGCACTGTACCGGCTGCCTACTGGCCGTGTGCGCTCAGGTACTGCCCGCACTGTACCGGCTGGCTACTGGCCGTGTGCGCTCAGGTACTGCCCGCACTGTACCGGCTGGTACTGGCCGTGTGCGCTCAGGTACTGCCCGCACTGTACCGGCTGGCTACTGGCGTGTGCGCTCAGTACTGCCGCCTGTACCGGCTGGCTACTGGCCGTGTGCGCTCAGGTACTGCCCGCACTGTCCGGCTGGCTACTGGCCGTTGTGCGCTCAGGTACTGCCCGCACTGTACCGGCTGGCTACTGACCGGTACGCTCAGGTACTGCCCGCACTGTACCGGCTGGCTTCTGGCCGTGTGCGTCAGGTATGCCCGCCTGTACGGCTGGCTACTGGCCGTGTGCGCTCAGTCACTGCCCGCACTGTACCGGCTGGCTACTGGCCGTGTGCGCTCAGGTACTGCCCGCACTGTACCGGCTGGCTACTGGCCGTGTGCGCTCAGGTACTGCCCGCACTGTACCGGCTGGCTACTGGCCGTGTGCGCTCAGGTGGACTATTTGACACCTACAAATGAAAGGACATTCGTGCTACTCCAAATATAACGTGAGCAAAACCTCAGGCAAAAGCTAATATTTATTAAGTACCACGTAGATACCTCTGTGTTTGGATTGACAAAATTTAAATATAATTATTTGAACAGTTTAAAAACGATTTCTCTCTCGTCTGACGACATAAATAATTTCTACACTTTTATCATTATTTAACATTTTAACAGGGAATTTCTGCGGATGGGCAATCCATTGAATTGTGTATCACCGGAGCCAGGACAAGTCTGCAAGCCTGGAGGTCCGGTGCCACTCACAAGGATCAAAACTTTGGTATCAATGACAACGCCAAGAGATTACAGGTATTTATACCATTTCACTCGGTAATTTAGGTAAGGTAAATGGTTCAAGGGAGGGAAAACGCTATCCCTGTTAAATTATCTTTGTAACAGGGATGTAAATTCTCGATTTATTTATATAACTCACATTGAAAGCGAAAATTTGCAGTATACAAAAAAGTGAAAGAAAGAAAGAAATATTTTATTCGACAAAATAAAAACATTACATCTAACAACGTCATAAACACATTTACAAGACAGTATAAAACAATCGAAACACTTAATAACATTTTTTCTAAAAAGTTTGCCAAATCTAATAAAAAAAAGGGTTTTTTCGACTAGTTTTCTACTATTACCAGTCAACTAATTGTACTTGGTTATTGATATAGTTTTATATATCTAAAATTTCCAGTTACCTTATCTAATTGTTCATATAATTGGTTATTGTTATAATTTTATATATAACTTATTTATATATCAATTAATTGTCTAATTATGAAGACATTATTCTTATTTTAAGATAAAGAAAGTACAGTACAATATTGTATTTTTTAAATAAAAAGATTATCTAAAATAAAATTATCGTATGTTTTTCATAATTGCATCAACTATCTGCCGTCCCGTCCCGTAAAAGTCCTGTCCAGCCATTTCATAGATTACCCAGAACAAACAAACAAACAGCCGGACAGACAGACAGATAGACAAAATTTTTTAATTTGTCATTTTGGTGTATGACCTGTATATATTAATATGCATTAAGTAAAAAACAGTTATTTCCATATAACAGACATTTCAATTTTATTTATATGTAATAGATGTGCGCTATATGAATGTTTTATGAAACCTCTTTTACAGATCGCAAAATTCGTGTACGTTGCCCCCGTTTGTGGAGTTCGACATGTCTGCTGAAGGCTTTGGATGTTTGTACTTGCCCAGTATAGCGCCGCAGTCGGCTAATCTCAATGCTTTGGGGACTCAAGACAACACTACATTAGGAGGAATTGGATCAGGTACTTATTATCTTTATTCTTCTTGTCTTAGGGCTAATCAATGTCAAAATAATATGACATTTTCTGGTACAAAAATGCTGACCATTATAATAATACTGTTTGAAGAGATGGCAGTGAACCCCCATATATAGGCTTTCGATTTTGTCGTAAGAAATACATTACAGTTATCCGAGCCCGTTAAGAATCAGTAATTGTTTTGACTAGAAATCCAGGATTTCTTTCGCAACTGAAATGCTAACTGACAGAATATTTTTTTACAATTAGGAACAATTTTAAAGTCAATTTATATATCGTTATTTTTTTAATGCTTGCATATCGTCACGTCTGTTTGCTATTTTGACTTTTATAGGAGCAAAACAATATGAAAAAAATCATCATGCCAGGATCATTAGGTCTTCTTCACTTAAAGAATATTTCTTATAACAGGAGTACCGATTCAATCTTGTTTATTCACTATGTCAAATACCATATCAGCATTCATATAAAAAAGACGTCTCTAAGATTTACCTTGGTTTTTCATACTAAATAACGAGGATACATACACTACTGCTGCTGCTGCCTCTGTTTCTGTGGTCTAGTGGGCACATCGTTCGGCTTAAATCGCTGCGCAACCCAGGGTTCGAATCCCGCAAATAAAAATCACTTCGTGTGATTTCTCCCATAAAGGTTAGGACATTGCAGGCTGAATCACTTGATTGCCCGAAAATAAAGATGATGCCGTCCTTCGGAGGGCACGTTAAGCCGTCGGTACCGGCTACAAATCCGTCGCTTACACGCACGGATTTGTGCATTGGATCAGTGTAGTAGGTTACGGTCCAATCTCACCATATATATGGTGTGTGGGAAGGTCTGTGTCATAAATCTTTAACGGCCCTGCAGTGGACTGTTATAGGCAGATGTTGATACACCACTACGTATTTTAACCCTTTCTCTACAGCTGATGGAATATCTAACAGGAACAATTGATTTTATATTGTGTCTGGAGTCCTGGCAGTTGAAGGGATAAAAATATATACCATCCGTTAAAACAAAAGACATCTAACTCTTTGCCGGTAATTAAGAAACGGTATTATAATTTTTTTCCTAGGCGACAGAGTGTTCCCACCCCAGACTGGGCTCACGTACTCGACGTGGGTGTGCGTCGAGAAGTATTCCGATCCTCGTACGGACCCGCACTGTGTTCGTCTACTCACGCTGGTGAGGAATATCAACAACAGCCGCGACGAGCATTTAGTCTGCCTTGCTGTGGTACTGTCGGCGAGGGATAAGGCTATCATCGTGTCTACACAAGAGACGCTCGTGCCTCATAGTAAGTTGCTCTTTTAATAATCAGATTATCGTGATATGTTTTAACGTTTATTTTAGTCGTGTGGTTTATATAGTAAGAAAAGTGGTGGGCTGGTAAATTGAACTAGGTATCCTTTTGATAAACTTGTTATGGTTTAGACGAACACATAATACGTTCGCAATCAGTATATAAGACAGAATGATATTTTAATGACGTTATAATTGGTTGATCCCTAATGTTTCTAAGGTTGAATTTGATATAGCACAAAAAATAGTAAAGTTGTAGATGTCAATAAATTATGAAAATATGTATTTTTGCCTTTGACAGATCAGCAAATAGTACACATACCCAAATAAGCCATGATTTATTTTATTTATATTTTTGGTGTATTTATGTGTAGTAGTGTTGGAATGGGTGCTTTCTATGTATATATTTGCAAATAAAAAGTAATTAAAAGGTGTTTGTCTGTTGAGACTTATATCACTGTAATGTTTAGCATTTTTATTGAATTAAAATCAAGTTGTCCGTACTTACCAGATGTGGGCGAATGGGAGCCGGAGGGATCTGGCGAGTGTGGCGCCCGCGTGTGGTGTCCCGACCTGCAGCACGAAGGCCAGTGGCACCATCTGGCTCTTGTACTGAACCGGCTGTGCTGAAGAACTCCTCATTCTCACTATACTTAGACGGTAAGAATGTTACCAGTACTTTGATATACTTTAACATATCGCAGTCCATTAGCATTAAGTCGAAATTTTGCTTGACGATGGTCTTATGGGATGATTCATGTCGGTAAGCCCTACTTAAATTTTCCAAAGTACCGATAGTAAGTACCTTCTGCTTGACTAATTATTCCGAAAGTGGTATGTTAAGCCACTGCTAAGGTCATGATTATACTGCTAATCAGACTAGAGAAATAAATTATAGACTAATGTCTGATTCTAATAAAGGTAAAAATTAACCCGTCTTGTGACAGTAATATTATTATATTGGGAAATAGTGTACAGACAATATTTTCCAATATATCAATATTATATTATTTAAATTTTTGTCTATAGGGACGCTTTTTATTTTCTTCCTACCTATTCTAATTTACATGAATGGAATACCTCATGTTTTCAGGCGTAATAAAACTAAGGCCCGTATTCTAGAATGAAACTTATTGTTGATATTTACTTGAATAGAGTTAGAAAGGGAAAAAGCTCTATACGATTAAGCGCCATCCCTTTCTTACTCAATTTAAGTAAAGATCCCTTCTTTCTTAATTTAAGATAAGAGCTTCATTCTAACCGTTTCAGATGACTTTCTGAACCCAGTCTACATTCCAATTATGATTATACTTTGGTCCATACATGCATATAAGCAGTGCATAATAGGAAAACAATACTCTCATACATGACTTTTGTGAAACTTTAACCTCAGCGTACGCAGCGAAAGCTCCAAGTATGAAAAAATACCCCCGATTTTGAAACATTCTTCATTGCTGCTCCGCTTCTATTACTCGTAGCGTGATGATATATAGCCTATAGCCTTCCTCGATAAGTAAGCTATCTAACACTGAAAGAATTTTTCAAATCAAACCAGTAGTTCCTGAGATTAGCGCGTTCAAACAAACAAACAAACTCTTCAGCTTTATATATTAGTATAGATGTTTTCCACTTATTTGGCCATTTCCCTCTACACATTTGAAATATCTGTTATATATAATAAGATATCTGCTGTCAAATACAGCACTTAATTAGAAAACATTTTTTTGTCTCTCACTTTGCATACCCTACTTATAATCTCTGTGCACACTGACTTTGGGTTTCTTCGGTGTACAGGGCAGCATATGCACTCTGGTAAGTTGCACTATGTAAGCGCGAATCCTGGTGGCGGTGCGGCCACGTTGTCCGGTGCGTCCAGCGTGTACTGCGTGCTCGGTACACCGCCGCAGTGGCGACGGTACTCGCGCCTTGTATGGAGACAGGGACCCGCGTTATTGTTGGAAGACGTGAGTATTGACTGTGTGGAACTAAATTTGACTAAGTTTTCCGATCAGTGTGTATTTAGCAAGATAATCGGCGACCAGGGGGGTTACCACAATCTCTTAAAACAGTATTGTTGTATTGATACGTCAGCATTTTTGTACCAGAAAAGACGAAGTAATATTATTGTAATACCGTTTTAAGAGATAGCGGTAACCCCCCAGGTTATGCGAGCGACATTATTCTCGCTTTGTATGAAAATAGGGTATTAATAATAATAAAAAACTGAATTTGACCTAAAACTATCTCGCTCAGTATGTACTTAGTGAGATAATTACAGGCCAAGTGGTACGTGCGACAGTATTCTCGTCTTGTATGGAGATGGAAACCCTGGATTCTGTTGGAAGACGTGAATACTAACTGTATGGAAGATTGTTAACTATCTGGCGCTTCTAGCGTGTACTGCGTGCGACATGAGCGCTTAAGACCTGGCTTGTATGGTGACAGGAAGGCTGCTGGAAGTCATGAGTATTATTTTGTATTTCCTTACAGGTACTGCCAGCACAAACGGTATCGATAATATACCAACTGGGTCCGCACTACGTAGGCACGCTCCAAGCTCCCCAACTGCCCGGGCCTAACCAGGAACCAATGGCGCCGTTAGTTGCCGAGGAAAAGGTCGTATTCGGCATCAACGCCAGAGCGATGTCTCAGTTGACGCTCGCCAAAATACGAAAGGTTTACAGCAAGAATGACAACAAAGCGATAGCGAAACAGTTGGGGATGTCGTCACATGAGAATGCGACACCCATAAGGATACTGCACAATTCCGCTGGGCACCTGATGGGGCCGGCGAGGTGTTTGGGTGGGACTGTGGTGGGATATTTGGGCGTTCGAGTGTTTTGTTCAAAACCCGCTGCTATAATGGTAAGATTTTTATTGTATTCAATTAGTATGTGTACTTATCTATTTATTAAGTTATTGGGTTATAATTAAATAATTTGGCTCATTTTTATATTTATTATGAAAGATCTTTAAAATATTTTTGTGTAAATAATGACGAATGTATTGAGCCAAAATAATACCATGGTAACTTGCATGGTAATACATTGCTTTCCACGATAATGCTAAACTTATTAAGGTTCCTATTTCAGGCATACGCCCACGGTAGGATAAACAAAGTTCCCAATTTCTTTCACGATTGAGCCTTATCGTAGCATCTATTGATTTTTTTATTATTTTAATATTATATTTTTTATTTAAATCTCCCTTAAATACAAAAATCATATTTCTTATATTTTTCTAGATCGACACAGTGGGTGGATGCTCAGTATTACTAGGTTTAATAGCAATGGCACAAGATGTCGAATGCCTTTACGCTGGCGTAAAGGTTTTAGTCTGTGTTATACGTTCAAATAAAGCGGCCCAAGCGGAAATGGACCGCAGAAGAGGGTACCAAACTTTGGCTATGCTCTTGAAAAGGAAAAAGCAACTTTTGAATTCTCACATACTACACCTTATATTTGGATTAGTGGGAACAGTTGACAGTCAAAAAGAGACTTCTTCGATACCCAATTTAACTGCTTTTCAGGTAAAAATAAATATGTTAAATATGTTTTTTTACGTTGAATCTAGTATTGCATGGATATATATATAAAGCTTATTTAATATTATATTGTACAGTAGAAACACTATAACTAAACCTGAATGCAGGCTCTTTTATTGCAGGATTTGATATGTGAACTAGATGTATGGCTAGGCGCGCCAGGCGGTCTAATAAAGTCACTTCTGGAACATTTATTGGAGCTAGCAACGGAAACAGCGCACAGAACGCACAACTTACGCACAATGAGGGAACTCCAACTGGTCTCAAAACTTTTGTATGTTATTAATGACGTTAAAGTCGTGAGCACAAAGAATGTTCTGGTGCAATTACTGGCTGCGTTACTAGGCGGCCAGCCCAGGCCTAGTGATTTGTTATGTTTAGGCCAATTCATGGCGTACACACTACCTTTGCCCACACAATCAGAGAAAACATTGAATTTGAAAGAGAGCGACTGTGAAAAGGAGTGTGAAGGTGAACATATAATTTTGAGAAATAAGTGCTTCAATGTTATACACGGCCTGTTGTTTACGGCGAGAAATTTGGTCAATACAATAGTGTGTGAAGAAATATCCCGAGTGCTGGGCATGATTGGCTACTGTGTTTTATGCAAGAAAACGTTCACCCTACTACGGTTCTGTGGGCGTTGCGTATTCTGGTTATATTATGCTCGGGCCAAGGACAGCAGTCTGCTATTTTGCAAAGGTATGTAAAAGGTTACGTAGTTATTTTAGTATAATGTAAAGTTTTCGAAACAATTTATGTTTTATCCTGTCGAACAACCAACGAGACTCTGGCTAGCTAAACAAGCACCGGATCAGCTAGTAGTGGGTATCTTTCTGATAGTCCTCAACGACGGGAGTCCCAGGGGAGCCCTTGTTTAGTTCATATTGCTGGATTACGGTCTACCTACTCTACGGCTGCAATAAATTAAATTTTATTACAAAGTTTTTAAGTGTGTCAAGTCTTTGGCCATAGATCCGAATACCGAGAGACTAAAGCTTTGGCGTGGAACGGTTACTTACCGAATCCCTTTGTCCCCCTTGATGAGAGGCTTCCCTTGGCGATGAATAGTCTTGGCCGACCTGGAAGTCTTTAAATAGGCTTTGGACTTTGACAGGTCGGAGTAGGGACAATTTGGCCAAATGTGGGTTTTTAGTGGTCTTGATTTAGTCTTTGTGGAGCGGCCCAAACGATGGTTCACCTTATGTCGTGTCCTGCTTGCCCAAGTAGCTGTTCTCTGCAGGATTTAATGACGGCTGTGAACAGCGCTGTCGCCGTAGCTAGCTTTTGGGCTTCTACATTTTCTGCATATATCCCAATGTAAGCTGCAAGTGTAGTCTACTACTATATTGCTTATTAATTGTCAATATGGTTTATTTCTACAGGTTTCGCGAGGGTGTCGGCAACGGTGGCTGGCTAAGGCATACAGAGGTGGCAGCGGCCTCGCAGCAGACCGGCGTGATGTTGCCGCCGACTGTACACTCGAACACGCATCTCCACACGTCGTTGTTACACACCCCCGGCTTTACGCTGCTCTCCTGGTACTTGACGTTAAAATTTAAATAGAATAACCTTTCTCTATTTATATTTCAAGATTCTATCTATGTTAATATTTTAATATTTTACGACGTTCATGTTTTAAGATGAATTAACTTTTTATAATTTTCTCTATTTCTCTACGTTATATATTAAGAATAATCCTTCTATTAAATAGAGACGTATTCGCCAAATGGTTTGTATCAAATAGGGTAGACAATCTAAAATTACCTTTTTTGCAAATGCGTTAATTTTTTTTTCAATTCGTTTTAGCTGTTATGTGATAATGAGAAACATGGAATATGTGTTCAAACGTCACTGTGGAGCTCAGTAGTTTTTTACCGACTTACATTAAATATTTCAAAGTACGCATAAAACCCCTTAAATACTATTTGTGATGTAGCGAACATCCTTATCACAAGTTATTCTAATGATTTTATAGCAGTATTACTAAGTTATTCTAATGATGTCATTCGTTTTCGTGTGCGCAGGCTGATAATGTCTCACTTACACATCCCCGAGGTATACTACCTCCTGTTCGGGCTAACACTCGGCCAGCCGATGCGCGCTGTGGGTTCCGAGACCCGTGTATCGGTGGAGCGAGTGTGGGGCGCCGCCTGGGGGGCTGCGGCCCCGGCGAGGCAGTCCCCCGCCGCGTTGGCTGCAAGGTGTTCGCTCAGTGCACACGCAGCTGGTCTACTGTTGGCGGCTGCACGTAGACTGGCGCACCCAGACCCGCTGCCCCACCGCCGCAAGCGTTGCAGGACCATCCTGTAGCTATTATTCAGGTATGATACACAAGCTACGAATGCTACGATATTTTACAGTGCGAGGACATAATACGTGTGCTACGACTGGCTACTAATTCATCCTGTAGCTCTTAAGTGTGCTAGATGTGCTACGACAAAACTACGTTACTAGCTCGGTATCGTATAAGCATAATACTAAGCTTCACAAACCCTGACACCGACGCGCCGCCGCTGCCTCACATGCTGCACGACCACCCTGTATCGTGCAGGCATGCTACCAGTGCTACGGAGTGCCTCTCTCGCTACGACATTATAACCTGTGCTACGACTGGTTGCTGTAGCACAAGCTGCAAGATGATCGCTCAATTCGCATGTGACCGATCTGTTACTGGCATCTAGCGCGTAGACTGGCACATCCAAACCCAGCCAAATACTACAGGGCTGCTGCTGCCACACACATTAATTTTAAACGAAAGGTTAATGTGGGGAAAATCTTCAGATATAATTTTATGAGATTTAAATTTCTCTTTCAGGTATTATTCTCCCTATACAACACTCTTCCGGATTTTGTGTCAATTATGATGACTGCCGAAGTTCTTACGGCGCTAGCATCGGTTCTTTTTCCACCGAATTCAACCGATGATATTCATATGCGTAAGTATATTTATTCAACATGATTACAATCTTTTTAAAATTATCTTATGCTTGCAAATTATAACAAAAATAAATTATAATATACGCTTATCGAAAATTTATTTTTACGTTTTCAAATGCTTTCAATCCGCGTAAACTAATGTTTTGAAATTAATAGTCATCTTCTATGAGTAAATATGAAACCACGCTTTTTAACTTTTTGATTAAATAATGACATTAGAGTCGATCAGATTGTTTATTAATCCGACTACCTATTTGATAGGAAAGAAAGATCACATTTACTCCATTTATAAAACATAGTTCAATTACTGAACATGAAACATGTGTTAAATTTTTTCTTTGATTTTAGCAATATGCGAAAGTGGTGATAGTTCGGGCGCTTCCACGCCGGGGTCCGAGAAAGAAGTAGTGATACCGGCTAACTCTGCCGGACTCACCACCCATCCTGTGCGCCAGGGCGTTATGGACTTCCTCAAAGTGATTGTACTCGACTCGCTTGCTCTTAGCGTTTCGGGCGGAAAGGTTGCTCCGGTGAGTGTTTAATATTAAAAATACTATTAACTGAATTTTGTAGGCTTCAGGTTTTAGACTAAAATGTGCGATATAATAGCACGTCTATGAAAAAGAAGATACGAGTTTTTTAGTGTAATTCTAATGATTCTGTTGTGACATGGTGTATATTTGTTGAACCTTTTACCCTCCGAGAACCGATTTTCTAGATTCACTTAGATAAACAATAAACTAACAAGGTGCACGATCTCACCAAAAAAGTGTTCGCGGCAAAAGTCTTCCCATCGCGTCAGATGGGCAGAATTTTCATTTATAATCACGTCGCTCGCTACACGCCATAATGACATAGTAGTGGCTGCGCGTGCTTTTACGTGACGCGTTAAGGTCAAAATTTTAATGAGTATTAAATGTCAAATATAATAATAAGTCAACGTATGTGTCAAGCGGCTCCGACATTTTTCGGTTAATATTTCTTCGTGATTATGTATCTAGTTAGTTAATTGTTTGTTTAAGTACTCATTAGAAAATCTTATTGTGTATCTTGGATATATCAGACTTGCATCGGTCTGTTGCTCTTTTTTTTGTAGTTGGTTTCGACACTTAGTCCCTTAAGTGGACCATTATACGTGAGCAATTTGTCTGCATCGGTCAAATGGTTAACCAGTCGTATTTCATTATCAGTCTAATAACGTCCATTGCTAAACGTGAACCTTTAAATGTTATCCTATGTTCGTATAGTTTCATTGCATTGGTCTGAAGGTAATCGACTGAATAGAATTTAGTATAGGACAGTTGTTTTTTTTTTGGTTGGTGATGTTTTATATTTTAAGTAGCTTATTGGGTGTTTGTCCGTTCGTCGTACAGTTTGAATGTTAGCGTTTATTCGTTATGCATTTAGTAGAAAGCATGTTACGTTTTAATATTCATTAATTTACAATGATATTATTGTTTAGTTAGTATTCATGATTATTAACACATTTGAGGTCAGTACACGAGACACAGGTGATGTTTTATTACGAAAATGTTAAATGCAGCTTCACGTATACTGCAGAAAACAATATTAGCTTTATTTTTAGTTAAAGCTACTTAATATCACTGTTTTATTTATCGCCCTAAGCTTGCGACTAAAAATTCCTCAATAAATAGAACGCAGACAAGGGTTTTGCTAAATGTTATCCCTTGCTACACTACATTAACAAAATGTGTTGCGTGGCGCTTGGTTTTAGAATACGCCGGCCGCTCGCTCGGATTCGGTTCCGGCGTCTATGTTTTGTACGCCCTGTAGCGGATGCGCGTCACAAACAAGATCGTACTTTTATTGCGTAAATATGGGCATTAATGTTTTTTTTTACTATTTACCTTCATTTATTTATTTTGCCTGTGATAATATTAACGCGCTATTTTAAATACTAATGGTTCACTAATATCGCTTTGCTTCGATGGGCTTTTAAATGTGGGATTTTGTGAAAAGCATGCTTCTTTTTATTTTTCTAAATGTTATTCAAACGTCTTGTTGAATGTAAATACTTGGATATTGACTATAAGAGATAAATTAAATGAAGTACATTTCTAAATATACATCAATATAAAATTCTACTAATTAACTATGTCATATATAATTCAGTAGAAAAATTGAACTTCTACATATTTTTATTCTATTTTAGGTAATTGATTTGGTGTTAGATGCCTCGCCTCCTAATTCCACCAGCCAGCAGCAAATAGAATACCAGACAGAGGTATTAACGACACTTATGGAAAATTTACTGAATACAGAGCTATTTGGGACTGAGGCAAACATATCCAATGTATGTTACTTAGCCGCGAGACTCGTTGATAAGTTATGGCAAGGGCAGCTTTCTAGGGATCCTCACGAAGTAAGTGTATCTTTATAATAATTAAGGACGATATTGTAAGAGAATATTTGTGCTAGTGTTTAGATTAAGGTAAAGTGATGCCTAAAGTGATTTGTGTCACTATTATGTAGGAGGAAGTGATTTCTAGAGATAAAACACACTGCATTTGCTATTTTTTGATATGATGGACTCATCTCGGCATTAAGTTTAAATTCAGCTATACCAAAAATATAAATACCATAACGGTTGGCGAAAATAAGATTGTTAAGCAACAATATTACCTTTTTGAGTGTAAGTGTAATTTTCAGGTATTTGATTTCATTGTGAAGTTAATAACGCAAGCAAAGAAGAAATCATCTGTGATATCCCTTGAAGGTTTACATCATTGCCTTAACAGAACCATTCTGTTTCTGCTGTCTCGGTCTACGGACTCTATAGCAGATCAGATGTCGGTTTTGGAAGCCTTGCATAAACTTACTACAAACAGGTATGATCATTTTCCAAATTTAAGACTTAGTATTACTGTGTTATTTTAAATACATTCAAATGGTATTTAATTCAGTTTTGGTGGATTTTTTTATCTATTATAATAACTCATTTTTTTTTTGATGAGCAGGCTGTGGTACTGGACTTAGATAATGAAATTTAAATTTCGATGTTTCACTTGAATTTTGTCTTCAGTGTATAAAAGTTTTTAGTTGTCCCCACAGGACAGGGTTTGCTTAGTGAGCTTACATTACATCATAATATAGACTGCCAAAGACCTGCTTGGTATAATTGTCTCCACAAACAATATGTTTTCTTTGTCTTTCCACGATAAATCTTCAAGCTGCTATCTTTGAACTTGCTCGTTATTTTTATTGACTTTAAGTGTCATATCGTGCGTTTTTCTTTACAGGCTACTAATTTTTGGTGCTGGTAACCATGAATTAGAGTTTATCGGATGCCTCACGTACTGCCTGCTGCAGCTCAGTGCTAATATGAAGATCGCTCTAGAGTCGCATATGCGTACAACGTGGCATGTGAATCCTAGCGGTGATTTGGAGGCGCGGGATGATAAGCTAACTACCCACCAAGGTGAATCAATACTACCCCTACTATTATTTTTATTCTGAAATGTACACTGCTGGACAAAAACGAATATCTCTTTTAATTTCGCTTTTTTTTACAATGAACTAATCGCTGGCGAGTGCTCACCTTGTATATGTTTGTAAGAAAACTGCATGTATTTCAAAATGAAGTCCGTCCTTTGAATGAATGATGAATGATGATCATAAATAAATAATATAAATATCCTCTGACACTCACACAGCGTCATTTAGCCCCATACTAAGCGAGGAGTTTCTAGTTAGGGTACTAAACAATCGATGAACATACGTATATATATATATATATATATATATATATATATATATATATCGACGGACCAGACCGGATCGGACTCGACGTCTCTACCATTATACCACATGGGTCGTCAAATGTTATATTAATTTACCGAATATTACCTATTCTGATGCAAGGCTTACAAAAGTTCTGCTAAGCACAAATTGCACCACAGTTAAATTTTATATTTTCATCTATAGTCTTGAATATATATAATAGGCACTAAATATCTTATTATAGAGCGTCGGTGGCTCATTGGTGTGGTCTGTTGCCTTCCGATCTGGACGGTGCAGATTCAAATGTCTTTTCGAATTTTGGAAATTATATGTACGTTTATTCGACGCTCTTATGGTGAAGGAAAACGTCTTGAGGAAATCTGCACATGCCTACGTAGAAATTCAAAGGATTTGCTTAAAGTCGGCCAATCCGCACTGGGCCCGCGTCGATGATTAAGGCCAATACACGCTATACGGTTAGGCTCTTGCCCCTCAATTTGGACGTATAATGAGCTGATGATGATATAGGTCTTTAATAAACGAATTATCATAAATACATCAGGGCGAAACCTAATGGCGGGAGCGGCCCGTCGCGTATGGGAGGAGCTTTACGCGTGCAAGCGTCCTGCTTTAGAAGAAGTGTTCAAAGTGACCCTCGCGCCGTCCGCACAACGCGCGCCTTCCCTCACCGCCACCAGGGACCTGCTGCACGACTCCGCTCACAGGCTCTGGCTCGCCTACATTGATGCTGAACGGAAGGTATCTATGTTCTCTATATTGACCAGTGGTGTGCACTCGATTTGTGCAGATAAGCACTTCATACCCTGTGCTTCCAGACAACCCGGAAAATCGTGAACATATGAAATTATTTGAAACAATAGGCGATCTGTTGTCATCAACAGCACTCAGTTTGACAAAAATGTAAATTGTTTATTGTTTTTGCAATTACTACCACTCACTTCTTTACTCTGTGCACGTCACTGATATTGACAATCTATTTGGTTAGCTTGAGACTGTGCCTTTTAGCCCCAATGTAAACTTGTATTGTGTCTTAAATAACGGATAGACATAGTTATGTCTTTTTGTAAATGTTATACATAGAAACACTGAAACCAATAAAAACATACATGTTCATGCACTAAAATGTTTGCAATGTCCTTGGATCCATCCATAATATTTTATATATACACTACACAGCTTTATTTAAATTTAGTGACATCATTACCAATGAATTGATTACAAACATCTATTTATTTCAGAGAATCAAAACACGTAGATTTATAAAATATTACGCTAATCTAAGGTGCTATTTCTCAAGGCCGTGTATCGAGTACCGTGGGAGCTTCACAATCAGATCCAGTCTAAAATACAAAAGGTGACTGGAGGGTTGACTCGACTCGCTTCCCGGACCAAAGTGAAGAAGGAAGACTCGGCGAAGCAACGACCGCACTTGCCGCGGGAACACGCGCTTGCGTACATACAGGACCATGTGCAGCTAGTTAGGTAATGAAGCGACCAGTTCGTTATGATAAAAAGTAAAGCGTCTTTTCATATAATAATATAAACTACAAAATTTTCCACACTTTGACTTCTGATTTGATTGATGCCGGTATAGCTTCTTAAATGCTCATGCGTTTTAAAGGAATTTGGTATCAACGCTAAGTTAACAATTTACCTTTTAAAATAGTACCTTTTTATCTTTAACTATTTACTAAGTACTCAAGATCGCGCAGACTTATTTTCAAGTTAGTGGTTTCATACTTCTTTCCCGAATGTATATCCTACAAGTAAATTTAAAAATTATAACCAAATACAGTATGTTCCCAGTGTTGTATTTGGTTATAACTTTGTAGTGATTCTTACGAAAACATGCCGAGTAGAGGCGTTGGCCTGACCCGAATCCTGTGAAAGTAGAGGTTTATAGAGAGTGAAATTTCTTTTATGTCAAATGAACGGGACGGTCAGATCCCTCACCTGGTGGTAAGTTATTCGCGTGACCATAACAGATGCTGTTTTGAAGGAAATTAATAAAAGTATGCAGTCATTATTCTCCGTCAATACTGCTTTGCGCCCGTCACCAGAGATGATAGATTTTTAGGTCTCTTATACTAGGTAATTTTACTAGCTACAGTGCCCTCATCCCGAAACACAGAGGTGCAGAACACTTCTATTTTACAGGATGATATCTGGTACTTCGGTGATGCGGTTTAGTCGACAAATGTCGGATTTGGAAATGTCAGACGAGCTTTTTACGCCAGATTTTACGAGAATCTGACATTTGTCGATTAAACCGGTGATACCCTCCCTAGACGACTCAGTACTAAGTTTACCACCTAGTGATAAATACCGAAATAATTTTCTTTAGTGTAGTACTAATAGTGTTGTTGTACAGGGTAGCATGGCTTAGCGGTTGCCGTCTAGCATCACAAACAGCGGCCCACACGACCCGGTACGTGCAAGCGGAGTGGGCCACCGCCTGGAGGGAGCTCACTCGGGAACGGGCCCTGTGGGGACCGGCCCTACCGGATCCGCTGCGGAAATGGGCCCTCGACTGCACCGAGGGGCCTTGTCGTATGCGGAAGATGCTGCGACACAACCACGCCTTCTACCACCACTATCCGTACCGCGATCCAGCCAATCCGCAGGTTAGATACGCTTATTCCAATATTTCTTAATCAAACTAATTCTTTATAGGGAATATTGATTGATTGACTAGTTAAAGACAAAAGTATTTGAGTAATGCGTCATACTCTTGCTAACATATGCAGATGAGACATGGACACAGACTGCGGGATTGGTTCACAAGTTCAAAATCACTCAACTCGCAATAGAGCGAGCTATTTTCGGGGTCTCTCTTAGGGATAACAGCAGAAATGGTTCAATCCGTAAGAGAACTAAAATTACTGACATAGCCCGCCGGATCAGCAAGTTGAAATGGCAGTGGGATGGTCACGAATGTCGCAGAACCGATGGCCGTTGAAGCAGACGAGTTCTGGAGTGGAGACCGCGTCTCGGCAAGCGTAGCGTAGGACGCCCGGACCGAGGGACCGACAACTTACGAAAGGTCGCAAGGTGGAGGCTGGATGAGAAAAGCGGAGGACTGGGATATCTGGCGCAAAGTCCAGCAGTCGTCCAGCGTTAGGTTGAATAGACTAGTTAATTTTAAAGTTAAAAGATTGTCGATTCAAAATCGTAATAATAGATAATATTTTATGTTAGAAGCAGTTCAAGTACAAAGTAGCGCAAAGCTTCGACAGCAAAGAGTACTACCGGGTGTACCAACAATGGCGAACAAGTGGTAACAACTTGGACGATCCCGAATGTGTGGAGGCGGCTGACGTCCAAGTTTATCAGGAAGAAGACCACAGGTATTGCTTACTGCTTACTTCTTTGCCAGCGTAATTTTCATAAATAGTGCTTTTATTTTTTCTGTAATAAAGGACACAGACGTTGAAGAACTGATGATTAGTGATACGCCTGTCCATGACATCAGCATTTGAACAAAACCAATAGCTAATAGATTATTCTCCATCAATGCCGCCTTATCTTAAATATACCCAGTAATTTTACAAGCTAGTGCTCCGAACACAAAAGAGCATAACACTCCTATTTCACGGGACGATATCTTGCACTGTGTTGGTACCTACCTGGACGACTCACCGAGTCTACCAGATAATAGGCATAATGACTGGGTCCTGGAATCGTAAGAACTATTTTATATTATTACAAATCTGGGTTCAAAATAACGATGTGCTTACTCTCAGCTCGAAAACTCATGTTTTATGAATTTTATTAGTCTTCAAAGATGGGTGGGCAGTCCATTTTTAAAAATCATTAATTGTCAAAAAATTGTAAACAAAAGGATAACACATATAACTTAAAACAACTTTTGCTTTTATATCATTTGAATAAACGCAACATTTAATATAGTTGTCGTACAAAATTCACAAACTATGCATACGAATTACTGAGGCGTGACGTCATAACTAGGTAGCCATTTGTACGTAGCGTTTTTGGGAAAGTCCATTATTGTGTTTTTAGAATTGAAAAATCTCTGTGAGTTTTAATGTTAACGGAGTAATTTTTTTACCAATGTTCCTATTATAATGCGGTCCATGGATATAATAGCAGAAAAAAAATGTCATCATCCCTATTGTGATGGAGACCACGACTACACACAAGAAGGTTGTGAGAAGGTGCTGGGTGCAGATAGATTCCCACAGATGGGACCGGAAGTTATTGGGGTGAAGAATAAAAGTATGAAATATCCACTTTGGAGATAAGAGTAGCAACTTTAACACTAAATTCTATTATTGTAATTTGCAATGTTATCCATATTAAAAGGCTTTTTTGTATTTTGAAATGTCCATATTATGGATCATTTTTTTTTTCAAAAATTTTTGTAAGCAAATTATTTACAGAGGAGCTATCGCGAAAATTAATTCAAACGTTAATTACAGCAATAGAGAACAATCAATGGACGTGTCCAATGAAGACGGTTCACCATCGGCCTTGGTGAGCAGTGGTGTGGTCAGTCGAGGCTCGGATCAATCCGCGGTTGAAGGTAAATACAATTCGGTATTTTCCACCATCCGCAATAGAATACCAAACCTTATTTTTATAAAAGCGCATCTTATTTTATATGTCATTTCAATGATCACTTTTGTTTATTATACCAATAAATATTAGGTTAATTGATGATAGTGAGCAATGACGTCACATATCAATAATCTCATACAAAATATATGGAAACGTTCCTTTTTGACAGTTCATAAAAAGTGCGTCAACGATTAATGGTGTCAAATACTACTTCCCTAATAGGGAATATGCAAATGTATATTTGATATAAAAATGTTAAAATAATATAAAAGAAGGACACCGGGCCGGCAGCGCATCCCTGCGACCTCAGCTGTTGCAAATGTCCATGGGTGGCGGTGACACTTTCCATCAGGTGAACCGCATGCTCGTTTGCCTCCTATGTTATAAAAAAAAAAAACACCGCAAGGTTTATATTTTAATTTACGCTGTTTTTTTAAAAATAATTACAAATTGAAATTACTTGAAACGGAACGTAAATTTAAACACAATCACTGTCATTTACGTCATCTATGTTTGACATATTATTTTGACGTTTAGTAAAATGTGAACATTAAAACGACAAAATCGCATTTTTCGAATAAAAAATAAATTTGGACTGTAAAGCAGTATCCAGGAAACTACAAAGTTAATGTTGACATGGCTGTAATTTATTTTTGTCGGAAATTGAGTTTTACAAACGCAATAAGCTGATGCGAAATATAGACTTTTACGGTACTTTATTGAAATATCGAAGCATAATGTCTACTGATAATCTAGAAATGATTGTTTTCATCACCAAACATGAAATTAAAGTAGTGAGCAAAAAGAAAAGGTCATATTTAACTCATCACAGTGTGAGCAGAAACTGCTTGAAAACGCTGCCTTGAGGATTTCCACATGAACTGCCCTGTGCAGTCTCATCCATGGCACTTACACTTAATAATTCCTTTGTTTTAAAAAATGTAATTTATATCATAATTGTGTAAGTTTGTATGTTTTTGTGACTGTAATATAATAATCAATATTAAACTTGGTGTATTTTCAATGCTTACAAGAATTTTCATTTTTTTATTATTGCTGATTCAGGTCAAAGGCATTATTCTGTTTTAGCATTCAAAAATATGGGTATGAGCATCTATTCACAAAGTTTTTAAACTTTAAATGATTCCTTATCTTTACAATAAAAAGTTATAGACAACTTTGTTATTGTATTTGTATTAGGTAGGTAAATATGTTTGTTTTCATACAAGAAGATGAAGAATAACAAGTACTATATAACAAGTATTCTAACATCATAGTCGTCTTCACTGCATCGAAAAATAGTTTGATGAATATAATTCATCTTCTCACAGCTCGAAATCTCTTTTTCCTGGTTTTGTGTCAGTCAAAAACAATATGATTGTTATTAGATAACACATTAGCACAAAGCATGGTCAACACGGCTTTTTTCCGGAGTATCAATTGATTAAATCCATATTATCAGTTATTAAAATTCTTATAAATTAGGTCTCGACAGTCGAGAAAAAAATGCAAAAGTATGAAAGTCCTTGAAGAAAAGGAGGTACATTCACATATCTGACGTCAAACGTCACGCCAGCCCGTTTTGGCGCGAAATTTGAAATTGTCAATTTCAAACCGCATTTTTATGCAGAAAATGATAGTTTTTTGATTTTTAAATATACTTGTGGTCTATTCCAAATGTAGTTCTTTAACATAAACACAAAATAAATTTGTGCATCTTCCCTATTACACCTATGGTAATATGATTTTAGGTACCAACAACATGTGTACGTTATTTTGTACATTTTGTTTTTTTTTTTATATAACTGTATAAAATTATAATTTTGAAGCGTCAGCGTCTCATTGGCGTGGACTGTTGCCTTCCTATCTGGAGAGTGCATGATGACGATGCACTCTCCAGATAGGAACTGACGATGATAATAGAACTGTAATTATATTTTTAATTCTAGCAAATGAAGACGGTCCTGATAACGAAGATGAAGATGAACCACAACCACCGCCACCGGATAATCAGACATTACTTAGATTATTAGAGCATCATGAAAAGGTAATATTGTTGTATGTTCCTTGCAAATTTCCGAGTTATTCATATCATAATTATTCATCATAATATTAATCATAGTTATTCATAATAAGCTGGGAAAAAGATAAATGTTAAGAAATTTTGTTTTTAATTTATCTATTTTCTCACTGTCCTCAAGTCAAGTCCTTCAGAAGGCTGGGGTCCCAAGCAAAAGTACTAAAAGAGCTTGTATGGAAAGATTGATGGATGTGAATTAAGCTAGGGAAGTATGTAGGACCGCGCAAAGTGGCGCTTAATCATCACTGCCTACTCCTCTGGGACCAAGGCGAGAGCTTTATTTATTTTATTCTAGAAAAATTTAACTTATTTTTAAAGTAAAATTTATTGTAAGTATTTTCCTTTCGTAGATATCCCATATGTTCCGCTGTGCAAGAATACAAGGTCTGGACACGACAGAAGGTCTGTTGTTGTTTGGCAGAGAACATTGTTACGTCATCGACGGTTTTACATTGTTGAAGAATAGAGAGATACGAGACTTGGACAGTTGTCCAGACGATTACGAACCGATATTACCCAGTCAAGGCATTCAAAGAAGTAATCAAAGGCAGTGCTCTAAATTTCTATATGAAGATATACGGTATGTCGTAAAATAGTTCCTTTTGTATCATATATATTACATATAATATGTTAGGATGACTTTTAACAATAGTATTATTCACAGGGAGGTGCACAAAAGAAGATACCTACTTCAACCAATAGCTCTTGAAGTATTTTCGAGTGATGGTAGAAATTACTTATTAGCGTTCCCGAGAAAAGTACGAAATAAGGTATGACTTTGGATCTGTATAAATTGAACATTTAAATTTTACAATTTATACAAATATTTAGTTTTTTAATATTAATAATGATCTTTCTTATTTTGTGCTATTTGTTATACAATGATTATGCTATTTTGCCGTATATTAATTTGCTTGTCCGAGTTTATTTGTAAACTATAAAATGAATAAAATACCATACATGTTTGTTTATGCAAACGTGTTTGAATTGCTAGGAATAAACCCCAATACCTTGTGCAATAAAAAATATTATCAATTCATTACACAACATGTGCTGTCGAAATAGCCTATCCTGAAGTAATTCCAAAATCCAGCTGTGGCCTTTTACAAGCTGTTTGGGTAACAAAAGCGTGGTATTTGTACAGGTGTACAGTCGTTTCACGGCATTAGCGACGGGCATGGCGGACAGTGCGGCAGGATCTGTGGCGGGACAGAAGCGCGGTGTGGCCGTGGAGCAGCCCGCCGGCCTACTCGCCTCGCTTATTGGGGACACGTCTGTCACGCAGCGGTGGCTGGTAAGTACTTAAATATCCGGGTAACTGTCAAATCGGCCGGGACTTTCAAGTGGATAGGGGACCATTTTTTTCAAATAGGAGAATCCTGCATTGAATACTGCCCATTCTGGGGGAACGAGCACCTATGTCGGACTCCTACCGACTAAACTCTGTAGCCGTGCGGTACGTCTGGTGACAGGCTGTGGGCAAGCGCTGAGCGTATCCGACCATGCAGTCCGTCGGGGTATAAGGACCTTATATCTGTTGTCTCGGGTTATGGGCTTAATGCGGCGTTGATGGAGAATAATAACTGTCTATCAGTTGCTGATCCACCGCAGTGTCAGATATCGTCCCGTAAAATAGGAGTGCTTTCCACGTGTTTCGGGATGAGGGCACTGTAGCTAGTAAAATTACCGGGTATAAGAGAGCTAACTTCTGTTGTCTCGGGTGACGGGCGCAGAGCAGTTTTGACGGAAAAATAATAACAACCAACTGTTACAACCTAATTTCCTTTAACATTGCTTCTGCCATGCCATGCTCAGGCGTATCACTTGCCACCAGGTGAGCGCACTGACAATGCCGTCCACTTATAGCATAAAAAATCATGCCGCTCTGTCATGGTCAGGTGTGTCACTTACCATCAAGTGAGCTTCCTGACCATCCTGTACCTACATTTTTTAACATAAAAAAGAATACTACGTACTTCAAGGCGCAACGTGCAACGCAGACGTGGAATTATTGTCAAAAGAATGATTCAAACTAAACTTAAGGTGCCAAAGTTATTCTAGCGAGTCAAATGAAGATAAGATTCTAAGAGAGTAAATTAACTAATTTAAGTACCATATCTGCCTGCCTGTATCTACCATATAACCCATTTAATGTATTTGAAATCCCATTTTAAATAAATATTAGTCGACTTATCGTTTTACACTTTTCAGAGAGGCGAGATATCCAACTTCCAGTATCTGATGCACCTAAACACGTTGGCTGGACGGTCGTATAATGACTTGATGCAGTACCCGGTGTTTCCATGGATCCTCGCCGATTATGACTCCTTGGAGTTGGATCTCAATGACCCAGCCACCTTCAGAGATCTTACGAAACCCATGGGAGCTCAAAGTCCAGAAAGGCTGGAACAGTTCCGAAAAAGATATAAGGTAAACAGCATTATTATATAAATATAGAATGTCATTCTAGTATTATATAAATAAAATTATTTTTAAAAAACGAGCTTCCAATTTGTTGTTAGCTGATTTGTTACCGATATTGTTATGTGTTATTTCGGTTGTAATACAACTAATTGCACTTGAATTTCATGATTTTGCTAAAGAGTTATCATGTTCTCAACAGACGCCATAGATATATTTGTTGTATTCCTGGCGAATAAAAGGTTAAGCAATAAAGCATTGTGTAAGGGGGGACTTAAGAAGTAATCTATCGATCTCTATTCTACTTTTAAAATATTTAAGGATACCCAATGGTATAGTCGACAGAGCAAGTCTTAGAGAAAAATAATAAAGGG